>JAULKM010012143.1:0-14711 GCA_032355605.1 Rubia tinctorum
GTGCAACATCGCACACTATTTGTAACATTATTTACCTTGTTTTTTTAACCTTTTACTTTGGTTCATATAATAATCGAGGTAAAAAAAGTAATTATTTACCTCGATTTTTTTATAACAGAGGTAAATAAAATCTTTTACTTAAAAAACAATCGAGATAAAAGAAATTTTTACCTTTTTATTTGATGTTAACAAAAAAATCAAGGTAAAAGGGGTGACACGCTTTCCTTTTATGATAAAATTCCTTTAATTTCATCCGATCATTCTACTTTCCCTTTCTAAATTCAATTTCATCCACTTATTTCATTCACCTAAATTCAAACAGTTAGAGTTATGGTGCAACATTCAACAACACGGAGGTAGTATTACATTTTAGTCTTAAAGGCTACATTAAATTGACTAGCTACTCTTATATTCTTCTTCATAATAATAATTAAACAAGGGTCAAGATATTTTCAGTTGGACTGGGAGAACTTGACACGTCCTGGAAAGGGTTTAATCCCGTATCATTTGGTCTGGATCGAATTTTCAGCGGTCAACTACACTAAATTTGGTTTGCTTCAGAATAGATTACCACTAAATTTTGCCAATTAGTATTTCTTCCCTATCACTATTTTTCCTACCATTAGTAATTATGATGACGAGTACCAAAAGGCGAGTAAATACGTACAAGCACAGTGAGGGTGATTGTTTGGGAAAATAAAAATAAAGAAGTGAGGGTGATCAATAATAAACATAAATAATAAGGTAATTTTTAAAAAATAATGTTACAAAATGGAAATAAAATGAAGTAAAATTAAAATAATGACTTCCAAAAATAAGATATATGAATGAAATAGTGGGACACAATAAGTGTGAGATAACACTGGTGGAGAATTCTCAGTTAAAGACAGCAATCAATGGCAATTTTAGCATTTTTACAGAAACCGCCTTTCTTGGGAAGTTCCAAACTCAAAACCCCGGTAAATCGGGCCCTCTAACATATTGAAGTCAGTTTAACCAAAATCAAAGGTGGTTTATCGTTTTTGAATAATTAATTTTAAAGGCGATTAAATTATAAACCGCATTTGAATCGATAAAATCAAAGGCGGTTATGTCAAACCGCCTATGTTGTTAACTGGGTCTTAATTCGGAACAAGGTTTCGAGAGGTGTTTCTAGTTCATAAGATCCAGACCTGGTCAAAATGATAAAGCCGATATTTATTCAGGAACCGGAAGTATAAATAATGTCTAATTTCCGTAATCGGCTGATATTTGGGATGTTGTTACGAAGTCATAACTAGATTAGGGCTTGTGGTAGTGTTTTGTAAACAAGTTCTGATTTCAAAACCTATTTGAACAACAATAATTAATGCAGCGACGTTAATTTTTTTTGTTTTCAAATTTTGACAACACTTGGATTAGGATGAGATGAATCTTTGGAATCTTGAAGACGTAAGGTATGTATATTTCTTCAATTCTATTACTTAAAAAGATGAAATTTTGATTTGATTTATAATATGTTCATAACGGTGTCTTGTCTATGTAATTGGTTTTGATGGTTGAGTATAAATGTTGAACTTAAATGGTAAGGTGATGTCTTGTGGTAAGGTAATGAGTTGTAAATGACATTTTGTTGTAGTTAGTTGATTATGAATATAATCGAATCGAACTCATTGGTAGATGTCTTGAAAGATATCCGTAATACATCCCTTTGAATCATTTATTGTTCTAGTTTTTGAACATGCCTCGAAAACTGACGTGATGCGAGCATGTTGCCCATCTAAGAATTTTACGAGTGACGTATTTTTGGAGAGGAAGAAGATGCACAAGCATCTCATTATGAGAGGGTTTTAAACTAGCTACACTTGTTGGGTATGGCACGGGGAGGTTGACACGGCTACTAGTGAAGTTGATTCAATTAAAGAAATCAACGTTCTAGATGGATTTGCCAAAATGGTGGAGGATGTTGCAAAAGAATTCCATGGTAAACCTGAGATCCTAGAAGCGTTTCATAATGGCAGAAGATGGTATTGTATAAGGATTCTAAACATTTGGTTTTGAGTGCCACTTTGCAAATGATGAATTTGAACACCAAATTCGTGTGGAGTGATAAAGAGATGGCAAACACTCTTGAATTACTATGGGAATTGCTTCCCGAAGGTCTTGAATTACTATGGGAATTGCTTCCCGAAGGTAATCTTATGCCTAGCGAATCGTATGCTGCGAAAAGGATTCGTCGTCCTATAGGATTCAAATTAAATAAAATTTACGCATATCCGAATAATTGTATGTTTTAAAGGTGGGAGGATGATGAAAACCAAGACATATGTCGCGTATGTGATAAGTCTTGGTACAAGATGAAGAGTGGCGGAATTGAGGTTGGTGCAGAAGTTGCGTTGAAATTAAAATAAAAAAACACCGGATAAAGTTATACGGTATCTCTGCATCATTCCTCGATTGAAGAAGTTATTTGCTTCTTAGGAAGATGCGAAGCTCCTGTGTTGGCATATCGACAGAGTTCCACCAGGTGGACGACGTTATTAGACATTACGTTGGACGGTGAACAATGAAGAAGCTGGATGATATTTACCCTGAGTTTGGTACTGAGGTCCGGCATTTGAGGTTTGGTCTTTCAATTGATGGAAATAATCTGTTTGGTAATATGAGCATCGCACATAGTTCATAACCTGTTATGTTGGTGATCTACAATCTTTCATCATGGCTATCAATGAAACGTAAGTACGTGTTATTATCTATGATGATTTGTGGGCCGAAGTAGATGTTTACCTTTCTCCTATGGTGGACGATTTATTGACGTTATCCAACGAAGATGTCTACACAACCATTTTTACAATGAAGGCTTTGTTGTTTTATACCATTAACGAGTTCCCCACATATGATAATTTTTCTGGGTAATTGTTGAAAGGGCCCTTTGCGTGCCCCATGTGTGAGAGGGAAACATCATTTGGTCAATTGAAACACGATTGTAAGACTGTTTGTTAGGACCATAGGTGGTTTCTTTCAAAGGGACATCTTTGGCGATCGACGAAGAAGTGGTTCAATATGGAAGTTGAGACAAGAGAACCACCGTTATCATTAACGGGTGTTGAGCTTTATGAAAATGTTGTGGAATTGCCCAATGATTTCGTGAAGAGAAAGCAAAAAACATAAGTTAAAGGTAATTGCAAGAAATGTTCCATAATTTTTAACATACCTTATTGGAAGCATTTGGACAATCGACATTGTCTTTATGCTATACACATTGAGAATAATGTATGTGATTATTTAGTTGGGACATTTTTTAGTACCCCTGGTAAACAAGGGATGGGTTGAATGCTCGGGTTGACCTGGTTGAAATGGGGATGAAGAAGAGTTTAGGACCTGTCATAAGTGATGATGATTATTATCTCTCTTGTGCATGTTATTCGCTGTCTGAGTCTGAGAATAAATCGTATTGTGAGACGTTAAGCAGTGTGAAGGTCCCTGGGGTCTACTCGTCCAACATTAGTTCATATGTGTTCTTCACAGAGTTGAAATTTATTGGATTAAAATCACATGACTGCAACAACCTCATGCATGAATTGAATGCCATTTCCATTAGATAGACATTGCAATCTTATGTCAGATTGTGCATTACAAAACAACGTTTCTCCTTCAAGTCTATATGTTCGAAAAGCATCAATGTTGCAAGGCTAGACTAGTTGCAAGCGATGATTGCTGAAGTTTTGTTTTTGAAGGAGATGTACACCTCCCTCCCTCTCATTTTTTTGACATAATGGTACATTTGATAATTCATTTGGTACAGGAGATCAACCTATGTAGTCTCATTATTTTGAGGTGGATGTACCCATTCGAGAGGTATATGAAAATCTTTAAATGTTTTGTTAAAAACTGATACAGGCCTGATGCAACTGTTGTACAACGTTATGTTGCAAAAGAGATAATTGAGTTTGGTACTGATTTTTTGAAAGAGGGGGATTTTGTGGGTGTTCTCAAATCTAGGCACGATGGGCAGTTATCTTGCCAAGGGCTTAAGCTTGGTAAGCTTGTAAACCCAATGCAGAAGATTTATGTTCGGCGCTTATTCAGGTACATTGGAATCACGAGGATGTTGTAACTTATATCGAGATCCACATGGGCACAATAAAGATTGATGCATCCAAAGTTCAATGAATAAAAAATTCTTCAACAACACACAGGCACATTTTTTATGGTTAAGAGGTTAGGTCGAGATTGATAATCATCCCAGTACAGTGAAACGGTTAGCGCGTATACCTCTATGCATATTATTTTGTATAAAGGCTACGACATCAATGGTTTTACGTTTTCCACAAAATTCATTGATGACAAGGGTGTAATCCAGAGCAGTGGGGTGTCCCCAGTGTCCGAGGCTTTACATGTTGTAAGTGAAAATGTCGACAATCCCATGTATACCTAAACTTGTTATTTTGGAGCCATATCTTAAACATGCAGAGCTTTATTACACGACAATGTGGGGTTCGGTATTTATATATGAACGGGTAGATGTAAATAGTGGACAAAGAACTGCGGAGTTGGGATTCACCCTTGTTGATTGTAGTCAAGTTGGATGGAAGGAAAATCCTTTCACATTGGCCTCACAAGTTCACTAAATATTCTATATCAAACATCCCAAAATCCCGTGGATCCTCGGTGGGAGATTGTAGCTTAAGGTAAGAGATCTTTCGTCGAGGAATTTGATTTAGAAGATTTTATTGGATTCAGTCAACATTCTTCAATATGAGCCAACAACTATGGTAGTTTGCTCGAGGAGGATGATACAAGTTTGTGTGGTTATTTAGGGCGTAACGACCACAGTAAAGGAATGTGGATTGATGAACGGAGACAAATAAACAAGAGATAAAGAAGGAAAAAGAAATTTCAAAACAAGAAAATGAAATTTCAAAATAGAACAAACAAAAATAGAGAGGGGATGCTTGTTTCATGTTTGCAAATATAAATTTAGTAGTGCATGAATCTGGGAAACAGTTCCGATTTCGGAAGTACCTCAGTTGAATTGGTTCATTTAAAATTTCCATCATTTTAGTGGTATTCTAATTCAACAATCTCAATCTAATCAATGCACTGATTATTTGCTCTTGAAATATTTATAAATAGACTTCAAACATAAACCTTAGTAGTACCATTTATATGTCTGAATGCTTAAAACATGTATTTCCATCAACCAAATATTTTAACATTCAAATTACTAACATACTAGAGTATTAGTTCAAAACATGATATAAAATGAAATGGGGCAATCAAAGGAATGTGACACGCTTAAGGAAAGGTGTTGTAAAAGGTGCACTGGCATGCGGCACGAAATATTTCCTATTTTCATTTTAGCATTATTTCAAATTAATCATCATTGTTGGTTTAGGATTATCCATGTAGGGTTTAGGGAATTTGATATGTGTTGGGCTTATTGAGTGTAATTGATTTTGGCTTAGTTAAATATGTGTTTATAAGTAGTAGAATGTCAAGAAAAAGTAAATGTGATGATTCATTATCTTCTCATGATGGAAATACCGAAACAATGGTTGATGATGATGATCACAGGGATGAGTATGAAGGGATAGGAATTGCTAAGACACATTGTATAACACTAGAAAGGAGGATGGCTAGGAAGGACATGACCTTGTTGGTTTTTAATGAGGGGGCAATGTTTATTGGAAGAATGTGCTAAGTGGTCTAGTTGGGCTAGAAAGGTGGGTAGGATGAGGATAGACATCCATTACGACAATTGACACGAAGTGCCAAAAACAATAGAATGACGCCCTATAGATGGAGTGCAAGTTAACATTCTCGTGAATTGGGAAATTTTAAAGCTAATTACCTTCTCCTTTTCTAATTCAATGGTAATTTATTTTTTAAAAATACCCATTACCTCCTTATAGAAACCCTATGAAATCGATGCTTTGGATATAGGAGACTTGAGAAAAAAAAACCAATGAATATTTTGTCAAAGAGTTAGTGAGAATAAAAGTACACTCTATCAAGAGGTTATATCTTTTTTAATAATAAAGGCAATCGTCTGTGGCTAACTAACCAAAGAGTTGGGAGAACCCAAAAAGAAGATCCAATGAGAATCAGGAAAACGTTAGTAAACCAAATATAGTAGATTGATTTTAGATTTATAAGTAATATTGTCACATAGCTTCCACATCGTCATGTAGGTACACGGGAATAAAAGTGAGGGATTGTGTCTTTGAACCTAATTCCACATAGAAAGAGTTGTGGGGGTTATGGATTGGCGGCCCTCGAAATGATAGGGAATTTTTCGAACATGTTTTATTGGTAATGTAGGGGAGGTAACCAAGGAAGAGGATAGGTCATAGGTAATTTTGATAGGTGTGGATCAAATAGATCACTGTGATCTTTTCCTCAAAGGTTGACAAAACAAAGATGGTCATTAAGAAAAGGCGTTCGAGATTGAAATAGCTGCACGAGTGGTAATCCCCTTATGAAAAACATTTTTTTCTCAAATGCATGTATTGATGTTGGCTTGTTGTACAATTTTTTCTTGCTAAGTCAAAACAAGATCGAATTAAGGTCGGTTCATTTAAACCGGTAAGTATGATGTCCTATGCCAGGCGATCGGGAAATCCGACCACCTAGGATGAGCACGAGGAGTGGGTGCATTTATGTCACAAAGATATGCTTTTGGAATAGTATGTTCTTATGATAGAGAAAAGTCATCTAGATTCCACACCTTGTATAAAGGAAGCCCAACTTCGAGATAAAAAATAGAGCAACAAGACATTTTGACTCGGAAGTTAGTTAAGCACACCAGTCTTCCTTTACCCGGCAATCTAGAAGATCTAACTAGCAACTGGGAGCACCCATTAAGCGGATCTCACCACTCCCTGGGAGAGATTAAGGTGAACCATGATGTTTTACTACTGATTGCAACAAATGAAGATCATCTCGACAAGGTAATCCTATCCAAAAAAAAAGTACGAAAAATAATTATTCATGTGCGTTTGTAGGTTCAAATGGTATTAACCACTAATTATTTATTAATTGTAGGCTTCACATTTGTGCGAACTATTCATTGAACTTGGTGATAATGCTAGACCACTACATGTAGCTGGTGATATTCTACATGAAGTGATGCGGCATCACCACTCCATACTAGTTGGTGATTGAATTGCTAGGATATCGTTGGAGAAACCGTTAGTGCACAATGCCAATGTGTTGATTCCGGACGACGAATACAATAGAGTGGGACCCACCCAAGGAATTTTCCTTTTATGGCCAAGGCATTTGATATATGCGGATCCAATAAAAATTTGTCATTTGAAAGTGACCAGGCCAATAACACCAAAGAAAAATTTACTTCTGTCTTAGGACGCGAGACAACTGATGTGAAGTGTACAAATGGCGAAGAGGTCATCGATTTTCATTCGCATTATGTAAGACTATATTTCTGGAAGCCAACATAACTCCACGTACACATTTTCCAAAAACAAGTGTGTTTTTGGTCAAAACCGAGACATCATCGTGATGTGGAGTAGCTTTGAAGAATTGTAGATGTGACCAAGTCAAGCAAACCATAATGTCCCTATCCCTATTGTTATTTCAACTTTACTTTTATTAAAGTGTTTGACCGGAATTGATAATGCCTTATGTTAACAATCTCTTCTATAAGCTACATGTATTACTTTTCTAAGCAAAAGGAGAAAGGAAGGGTAGTGTATTTGTGTCTAGATATGACTAAAGAAATTGGGCGTTCGAAGTTAGAAAGGATTGATTGTGTACACAAAAGCATAGGGTGGCGCGATAAGAAACTTTTCATTGCACCTTTCATTGAGAGGGGTGGTTTTCTTATTCTAACTCTTTTAAATATTCACGTGTCCTTTAATTTGGCAATTCTTAGTTACATATCAACATTTCTATGTAAAGACCATTAGAGGTTGATTTTGATTGTGCCAAGCGAAAAGCGTGTATATTGTATAAATCTGTTGTCCTTTCAACCATTTGAAAATTTGAGAATGCACTCTATGAGTCTAGTGTTACAAAAAATTTGGACGTATTCCAAATAAATGTTCGAATTTCTACAAAGCTAAATGTATTTTTTATTCCTAATAATTAATTAGTATATTCACAATTTTGTCTATGAAAATAAGTAAAAGAAATTAGCAAAAACATGGGAGTACGACTATTACATTATGTTATATGCGTCCGAGCGTGATAAAGATGTCGGATTAGATTACATAGGGATTGATAAAGTGAGTATTAAATTCATTTGCATATCAAGTAGTCTACAACGATTAACTTCTCAACTACCCGAACTAATGCATTATACTCTAATGTCCCCATATTTTTCCAAATGAGTACAAGCCATATTCACAAGATGATAACATGGAAAGAGATTGCTTGGCTAGGCATCTAGTTCATGTACGCTCCACAATGCTTGAAAATCCTAATGTGGTAGTGTGCCACAAATATCAACATTTGACATACACTATATATAATATATTTTCGATAGATTTCTAATCATATCTATAGATAGTTGCTTGTTTAGAGTTGTCTATAGATTTTTGTTAAACCCCCAATCACGTAGGTAAATGTTAGGGAAGGTTAAACATTTACGTGTTATGTGCGGAATAAAATTTGCTAGATTCTATTATTATGTATAGATGGATGTTATGTTAGCAGTATTTATACATTTTTGTTATCTGAAATGATGATTTTGTAAACTGTTGCAAACTGGATCAGTGATTTGAGTCAATTTTAGGTTGATTTAAAGAAATAAAATATTTTCTATGAGTACCGAAATTAGTTTCAAATCCAAAACTGTGTCCCACCTTCAGTACTTCTTTTAACCACAACGTCCGACACAAAGTCAGACTTTGGAAATATTTTTCAATTATAATGCGAATAATAGCCTTATGAGCCCAATTTTGTATGGAAACACCACCCTAGTTTGAAACAAAGAAGTCAGAGCCATCCGTTAAACTGTTCTGAACAAAGGAAAAGTTAGAGAAGTCACCTACAAAGTGACACTATGGTTTATTAGAACCGACATTAATCCCTCCTCTCTATATAACATCAGTTGTTTTAGAGTGTTTTATTATATACTTTTTCATTAATAGTCTTTCATGAATTTAATTGGTAGGGTTGATTATCTATTGATTAAATGATGAAAATATGATTTAAGAAATAAAAAAGACGTACTACGATTTCCATTATTAGAGTTTATTTTAAGAAATGTTCTTTTATAGTAGAACAAAATATAAAAAAATCAACCAAAGGTTTCAATGTGCCTATAGTTTAAGTAGTTCTAAATTCCCCTGTAAACCAATAACGTATGGATTTGTAGGCTCATATCTCAATCACCTGGCTCAGAGGCCCAACACTTGAATTAAATAAGACCTATATACTTTATCTATAAAAGGAGATAAAACCCCATCAGAAAGGTATGTTTTCATTGAGCCCCAATAACACTGTAGGCCTAACTTCTGCATACCCATTCCCAAATCTATCTTTTGCATTAGAGTGGGTGTGGTCACACATCATACCACCCCGAGTGATCTTTGTTCTTTTAAAGGTGTTCATCGGACCGGAATCGGGACTAGAAGAAGGGCCAAACAGAAGCTGAACCGAAGCATCTCCACCAACCCAGCATAATCAGCTCAAACCCTAGCCTATTGCAAAATCTGGCTTTAACCATGGTGCTATTTTTGGGGATCCAACATCAAGTCATCCACACAGCTCTTGCAGTTGCAAATGCTACTTAAACAAACATGCACACAAACCGGGCCAAACACATATGCACATCTGAGCAAATTTAATGTTGCTATAGGTTAGTGAGTCCAGAAACACTACCAAAAATAGCTAGCACATTTTCATACCAAAAACTGAAAAATATTAGGTGTACATAAAAAAATTGAAAAAAAACATACATCAAAGACATTCCCTTCCTAGTTTTAAGAGGGGGAACATACCTAGAGATATACATCAGTGTTAAACTATTTTTTGTGTTAAAAATAAGAAGTAGAGAGTGAAGCAGCTATTTTCCCAACAATAACAACCATTTATATTTGTAGGGAGCCCCTCAACAATGTTCAGTCAGCTCGTAATGGCCACGAAGAGAGAGATGTCCAACACACCATTCTTTGTAAGCACAGCCGGGCGACCACAAAAATTTCGGTGAGCACCCCCAAGTCACCAAGCTTCCATACGGCGGGGCATAAATTTGGACTTGACAATTCCCACTTGGAAACCATTGGAGTACGAAGATGAAAGAAAAGGAAGAAGAATCAATTCTTGCAATGATATCCGAGCCAGAATGGAGAGTCGACTGAGTGAGTCAAGAAGGAGAGTTGACATAGCCAACTTAGTGATTCAAACCAACGACTCACGAGTAAACACACTTCACTCAATCTTCATCTAAACGAGCCAAGACAGTCAACCCAACGAGCCGACACTGATAGCCACTCCGGTAACTTTCTTTAGCACTGAGTTAAAGAATGGATTATATATCGAGGTTGGAGCTGAGAGGAGTGCAAACCAAAAAAGACGATAAGGCTATCCACTAATTGATGTCGCTCGAGGCATGCTACACCGAAGACACCTTGATCCACCTTCTTGAATGCCTATATTCTCCAGCTAGCATGGTGATTAAATGATTATACGATTCACTGCCTCCAACTACCATTTTCTCTAGCGAGCATAACAATCAAGAGGAAATAAGTACAATGCTTTGATGGTGAGAGCACCAATGAAAATGATGTAGTTTCACTCGATGATGATGCAGCGGCGATGTGAGAGGTTGTTCTCCGATCGCTTCCCAACAGCAACTCCGGCGCCATGTGTTGGTGTTTTATGAAACACAAAACTATTTAAGTATAATTGGATTCAAGTTGTTGTAAAACAAGTTCGGTGGTGCAAAGTGTACACTTGTGTAAATTATTAAATTATCTACACGGTTACAGTTGATAGATTAAGTATTAATTGTGTTGGTCAGAATTGTGATCACTAACATGGTTTGTCCTAGAATAAGGAAAGGTAGCATAGGTTCAGAATTTGTTTGTAATAATTCTGATAACTATTGTAAAATGATGAAATTTTGTGTCTTTTCACGGAAATTTTTCCTATATATATATATATACATGTGTATACCTGCATGGTAAAATCACAGAAAACACAAACATGACAAGGGAAAAGACAAAATTTTCCCACACTTATATAGCAAAAAAACAGTTACACAAAAGTGTTCTTCTGATTCAAGCCTATAATAGGAGGGTTTCTCGATTGTTTTATCCTCAAAGGGAATTTGTGTAACCTAAGGTTGTAATAGGGTCGAATTACTCTGTAAGGAAAGTGTACGTAACACGACTTACATTGATATCCAAGAAATTTTTGCCACAATCATCAAAGCATGATATATCGTTTCGTTGAAATGAAATATTACAATTTTTACTCCAAAAATCTTAAAGAGTAATTATGAACGTATTGGATGATGAGTCTGGTGGTGCATGTGGCGCATGGATGGAATGGATATTGGATGATGCATGATGGCATATCATGCAGCGTATGACCTAAGATCGAGAAGATGAAGAAAATGCAATTGAAATGAGAAACATAAGGGTGAATGTGATAAAATTAAATGTCACATATGCACTGGATCCACCCCATAAGACCATCCTCCCTATATGTTGGTCGTACGGCCAGGGTTGTCATCCTTATGTATACGACACCAATTATCTCCTGTCAACTTTCAGAATCATCTTGGTGAGTTTTCAAATTTCAGAATAATCTCGAGTGGAACAATATGCAATGAAAGATGGAATTAAATACACATGCAAAAAATTCAGATCAGGCTAGTATGTTATTTATTTTATAATAAGAGTAATATGCATCCAATGAAACCGAGAATTAATTGCATATACAAAACAGTTAGAAACATTAGAAAGGTAATAATGAAGGCCAGGAGGATTTTGGTACTGTCAGGGCGGCTCAGCCGAAGCATCACGACTATGATGATTTTTTTATGAAATACATGGCAGTGTATTTCATGGAAAAGGCTAAGGATAAGTACTCCATATATTCACCCAAATCTGACAAATTTTATTTTCAAATAAATGAAATGATGAGAATATAATTTTTAAATATATTTATTTTTCTATGATTTTGAACACAATTATCTAAAATTTTGTAATATGAACGTGTTGGCTCTTAGAAAAATGAATCAGAATATAGTATTCTAGAATTTTGTAATATGATGTGTTGGCTCTTGAAAAATATAAGGAAACGAAAGTATTCAGGTAACTATTCCTTACTCATGAATAATTGAAATGGATATTAGCAGGGAAGATGTGAAATGGAAATTAGTAGAAACCTCAACTGCCGGTAAAGGTGACGGGATGGAAAAAGAATTGCTAGTAAACAGGCAGAATGATTACGAAATTTGGTATATAAATTTTTTGGTGGCTAATAGTTGATTAAACTCATAGATAACATAAGGTTACCGGAATATCATTTGGAGGAAATAACTATTGTAACATGTGAACTAAATGACATATTATCAATGGAAAAGAAAATTACCTAATGCATAGATATTGGATAAAAACAACCTCATAAGCGAGAACTTACTTTTTATGTATGTAAAGTTCAGGATTGCTAGAGTGTTAGACAGTAAGGAGGTATTTGATAATATTAAAAAATTGTAGTGTCTAATAAAGAATATTATGTTACTTCGTGTGCAATTTGTCCAAATGTTGGAGGAAGATGAACTCATTTGGAAGTTATAATCAGGCACTAAATATCAAAGTGAGAACATGATTCCATTAGACACCGATGCGGGGAAGGAATCTACAGGAAATTAAATGTCACTCTCAAACATCAAACGTGACCATGAAAAACACCACACTAGGTAGTATAAGAATATATTTAAAGAAAAATATAATCTAATCACCACATACCAGTTGGTACCACTGCGAACCATATCGAATCACCCCATACCATGTCAATGGGTAACCCCCGTTTTACAGCACCTTGATACACAAGGGATTTTTATCATGATACTCAAAACACAAATATAACTCAATTTTAATCCTATACTATTAACATGCACAACAAAGTGTTCATCAATATTAGTTTGAAAACATGCGATCAAGAAAAAAATGTTTTGAATGTTTTAATATAATAATATGCTATTTTGTGCCACGTGCATGCATATTAAATGAAAAACACATTTAATTCCTATTAATTTGTTCTTGCCTCAATTGTTGATTAAACTCTTTGATAACATAAGGTTACCGGAACAACATTTGAAGAAAATTACTATTGTAGCATGTGGACTAAATTACATGTTATCAATGGGAAAGAAAATTACCTAATGCATAGATACTGGATAAAAACAACCTCATAAGCGAGAACTTCCTTTTTATGTATATAAAGTTCAAGATTGATAGAGTGTTAGACAATAAGGAGGGATTTGATCGGATTAATTTTTTTGTAGTGACTAATAAAGAAAATTATGTTACTTCGTGTGCAATTGGTCCAAATGTTGGAGGTAGATGAACTCATTTGGAAGTTATAATCAGGCACAAAATATCATAGTAAGGACATAATTCCATTAGACACAGATGCGGAGAAGGAATCTACAAGAAAGTAATTGTCACTCTCAAATGTCAAATGTGACCATGAAAAACACCACACTAGGTAGTATTAAAAATATATTTAAAGAAAAATATAATCTAATAAACACATACCAGTTGGTACCACTGCGAACCACATCGAATCACCCCATACCATGTCAATGGGTAACCCCTGTTTTACAGCACCTTGATACACAAGGGATTTTTATCATGATACTCAAACTTAACTACAGCTCCATTTTAATCCTATACTATTAACATGCACAATAAAGTGTTCATCAATATTAGTTTGAAAACATGCGATCAAGAAAAAAATGTTTTGAATGTTTTAATATAATAATATGTTATTCTGCTGATCAAGATGTATTTTTTCTCCAATCCCAAGCCTCTATATATAGAAACTCAACTTTTTCGCTCTCAACTAGGATTTAGTTTTCCTTTTCCTATTTTGAATCATATTTTTCCTCTCTTGCATTTTTTTCTCCTTTCTTTTGCAGCCATAAATTCAGCTCTTTCCACAAATATATCACACAAACTCATATTCTGATTCACCAAATTTTTCCAGCAGTGCAACTTCCCACTTTTTTGAAAATGCAAAACAGCCCCCAAACTTTCTAAAAATTACAAAAAGGCCCCAATTCCGATTTTTCCAAACCCTGAACTCCGATATGGATTACCCAAAATCTGATCCCCTTTGTTTTGATTTTCGAAAAGTTTTTGGAACAATTAAAGCCTATATAAAACTTGGAAAAAGAAACTACGATAACTTCCTCTTGATTTAAATGAACTTCGAGGTATTCAAGATCGTAACGATCAATAATATGACACAATGTGTGGGAAATGATACAAAAGACTCTTTTCTTCTTTTTTTATACGTGTAATCAGAATCAAACAACAATTCA
Source organism: Rubia tinctorum (assembly GCA_032355605.1). Classification (NCBI taxonomy): domain Eukaryota; kingdom Viridiplantae; phylum Streptophyta; class Magnoliopsida; order Gentianales; family Rubiaceae; genus Rubia; species Rubia tinctorum. The sequence goes on from JAULKM010012143.1 coordinate 14,507, forward strand.
TGATTACGGAATCAAAGAACGAAAAAGAAAACAAATAGGATTATGAGCATGCAATAATTTTTTAGAAGAGTTGACGAAAAATATCACAAGCACATAAACTGTATAAACTACCTAGATCTACAAAACTGACCGGGAGGTGAAGGCGGATAATACTTGTTAACACTCAGACCCTTCGACGTCCTCCTGACTCGATTGATGAAGGTGA
>JAULKM010012161.1:8369-30939 GCA_032355605.1 Rubia tinctorum
GGATGAACCCGACTTGCCATTATCTACTTAGTTGTAGTTTAGAGCACTTTAGGGATTAAAAATAATAGCTTTGAGTGGTACGGAGATGCCTCCCAAATTTTTTCCCCGCTGCCGGGAAGATGCATTTATTTTAAAGTTTTTGGGCATATTATGTATGAATGTGTGCTAGTTGAAAATATTTGTTAGTTTACGTCTATTTGGTTTTTATTTGATTTTTTAGCTTGGAGATGTATTGTTTGAGTTCTTGGTGTATGGTTTGTACTCGATCCTCTTCAAAAAAACCCCTACACTATGACCCCAAGTCAGAGTTGAACTTGAAAAGGGCTAGGAGGCTTTCGTTGGAAACTATGAATAATGACCATCCTAGTGACCATTTTGCGGAACCTTCTTCCACCATGGATCATCAAGAGGAACATGAAGAGGAAATTCCGGGAGGATAACCTCAATACCCTCCCATTCAAGGAAGGAACATCCCGTTGAGACAAATCCCATTGACGGAGGTTATGGCTCCCAATCTACAGCAACAACCGATGTGCATCACATATCCTATAGTTGGAGTGAATGGGCAATCTGAGTGAAGTCTGGATTGATATACTTGCTACCATCCTTTCTTGATAGGCAATGAGAAGATCCTAAAAAACACCTCCTTGATTTTCATATGGCTTGTTATGTATTCATAATGATTTTTCCCCAAATTAGTACATCCCGGGTGAAAATTGTACCACTTCTCCCCAATGAGAAGACCTTTATTGTGCTTAGAGGCTAAGAGAGAGAGAGTGGTGCAAAAACTAATCGGGGCAAGGGAAGATCAAGGCCATATCCCCCAAAGAGTTTCGGTGAGTTCCTTTATAGCAACAACCTAAATATTGGGGACACCTTGTTCTTCAAGGTCATAGAAGTTGGGGGCCGATTGTCTTCAAGGTTATCATCATTCGAGGGGGATTGAGTTTATTCTAATTTCTATTCTAATATTGGAACTGAGATAATTATTATTAATATTCAAAGTTTTATGTATCAATTTGTAAGGAATTTTAAGGATATTTTAATGATTAATGTTTTTCTAATAATTTTACTACCTAATTTGACAATATGTAATTAAATATATGTGATCTTTGATCTGTGCATGATTTTTAAAAACAAGTTCCAACAGTATCACTCAACACCATTTGCTACAATGTTTTCATTCAAAAAGATTGAACAAATACTTTTGTAGACCGAAATCAATCATTTTCATAAAATAAACCGATTGTCCTTTTACATTCTCAAAAAGTTAAACTGATCATGGGACGTTGAGTGGAGAGAGAAATGCCAGACCTGAATAGAAGTGTGTTCCTTTTAATTTCCTTTGTTTCTGCACCTTCAAAATCTTTACTTGTTGGTTGTGGTTTTCCCTATTATTCAGAAATTTTCAATTGTAACATAACAATACTTACCTTATTTAATTTTAAGATAATACTTCATCATTTTTCGAATTCAATCCTTCTTAAAATTTTCATCTAAAAGTTCTATCTGTACTTAACCATGACGTCGGTCGTCCATCGCACGCTTTGTCGTTGAAAATGAAATAATACGTAATTTTACCAACCATTCTAATACATCCCTTGCGACGTTGCAGGCTATTTGTTAATTTTATTTACTTCATTTATTTCCCCTTTTACTTCGGTTAGTATAATAACCGAGGTAAAAAAACCTATTATTTACCTCGGTTATTTTTTAACTGAGATAAAAAATATTTTTTACTTCAAAAAAATATAACCGATGTAAAAGAACTTTTTACCTCGGTTATTTGACCTAAGCCAAAAAATTGAGGTAAAAGGGGTGAATCAATAGGTCATGTTTCTTGTAGTGGGTTGAATGTGTTGATTAACTTATCATGTTTCTTGTAGTGGATTGAATGGGTTGAATCGAGGTAAGGTTGAATGTGTGATTAACTTATCCTTGCACGCTACTTTCCTCTTGCATCTTTGCTTGTTTTTGTTTTACTTGAGGACTAGTAAGGTTTAAGTGTGGAGAAATTGATCTGCACCTAAATGCGTTAGCCAATGAATTTGACACATTTTTTATTATGTTTTGTTTGATTGATTGCTAGTTTTAGTTATATTTACATTATAATGGGTTTAGATGATTGTTGTTAGGTTACTTTTCTATTTCCCGAGTTTTGTAGACTTAATTGGATCTAATGGAAATTTTGTCCTCACGAGCACCTAGATCTTCTTTTGGAGCTTACTAGTAGGTTGGTCGTGAGCACTTCAGCGTAATCTTGTAGAAGGCTATCCGCAAAGATATTAGTAGATATTTGAAGGCCCTTCGCAAGGATGGTAGGTGACAGATGGCCACGAATCAAAATGTGGTAGTAGATGGAATCAAGCTGGAAAAAAGAAAGGAGTGGAAGTTGAACTTTAACTTTAACTTTTCAAGACTCGGCACGGCGGCACCAGCCAACACAGTTGTGTCGAATGACTCGGCCACAAGCATCAGAAAGGCTAGGACAGATTCCTAGCCGACGGTCCATGCTAGCCATAATGATCCGTGCTAGACCTCGCTAGAACGGTCGTTCCAGGCAGCACGAGTCGTGCCAGGCAGCAGGACTCATGCCAATTGCGGCTTCCAGGGTTTTTGGCCTCATTTTTTACCTTTTTCAAGGCCCAATTCTCTACTACAATATATAGGAGCCTATGTCTACTAGGCTTTAAATTTGGGATCATTTTATTTTCATTCTCCTAAGAGAGTAGGGTAGAGAGAGAGAGAACACTCCTCTCTCTAGGATTTCATTTTATTTTCTTCCTTTTCTTGCCCAAAGCATTGAATCGAATGAAATACTTGGTTCAATACTTAAGGAGTAGTTGATTTGCTGGGGTTTACATTTTTATTTGTGATTTGATTTATTTTTTTGGGAGATTCTATAGATCTACCTTTCCTATTTTTCTTATGATATTATTTTTCTTGTTCTTCACAATCTTGTTAATTGCATGATTGTCACACTAAGATGGCACACACCGTAGTCTACTTTCATGTTGGCTCATTTATTGATATCCCCAAGGGAAGAGAAACCTAGATGTGCTAGGGGTAGAAGGATCTGAGACTGTATGAGTGTAGGCATATGGGTTGCCAAATCACCGTTACAATGACCATACACTAGTCTTAGCAAGCAAATTTGCCCGAAGGGTTACAGATAGAGATAGCGTTAGTAACAAACTAGGTCTTGTGTAATTTTCAACCTTAGAGTCATCGATAATGTGCCTATCCCTTTGCCTCTGTAGGCCTAGGGAGAAGCATTAGTAGTGAAGTGTCCACGAAGAAGAATTAGACTTGCACAATGGTCGGGCCGTTGTGCACTTCCTTAATTACGGAGGCAGTGCCGATGGAAGAGAACCTGTGCACCCTTATGTGACAAATAGGGGGTAGTGTTGATCATCGACCATACTATGTGTCATAAGTATTAGGATAATTTCGTATGTCCATAATGTGATTGAATCTAAGATCAAACCATATTACTGACCATGTTACACAAATATTCCCCAAGTGCTAGTGATATATAGTTTTAGTCTCTTGTGATCTTACATATTTGTAGTTATTAGATACCTCCCCCTCCCCAAAACCTATTTTTCAACATTAGCTATTCCTAACATGTGATCGGATTGACAACCCGATTATGGCTGTGTGTAGTTAACCTTCAAATTCCTAGCATCTCTGTGGACGACCATGGTCTTGCCACTATGTAGGCCATAGGTAGTGTTGTAGTAGGAATGGAAGAAACATTATAAATCTTTATATTTTTGAAGTCACTCCTCGGGTTAATTGATACCTAGTTAACAAACCTGAGGGGAGGCAGATCATTCTCCGCCTCCGTCTGGAGTCTACGAGCAGATAAATCATGAGACGCAGAAGACTGAACAGAGGTTCCATTCGACGGCGGTGGTTCTGTGACCTCGGGCGATCCCAATGCATGATTTATCTTCTAATAAATCATCATCAAGAAACATGTCACAGTAGAGCCTTCTACATTGCCGCCCATGCGGCCATCTCTGCTTCCACACCACCAGTCGAGGCCACCACACCACCACCACTAAGGGGCATATATGGTCATCCTTTTGCATCTTTGGTCAGCCTTTTGCATCTCTTGATTTATCTACTTTTCATAGCACTCGAGATTGTTGACCTCCTGCTTATCTGAATGATTATATCTGCTCTATTGCTTTTCTAACCTCCCACCCCACCCACCCACTGTTATCCTTACTTCTGCATCATCACTATCCTCATGTGTTCTCTATCCTTTAAATGATTACGCAAATTGCAATAAATTTTCTTTTTCTCAAACTATATTTTTGGTTGTTATATCTTCTAGTGTAGATCCTACCACTTACTTTGAGGCATCGAAGGATGCTCATTACTATGATGCTATGGCAGATGAGATTACTGCTCTTGAACACAATGAGACTTAGACTATGGCTACTCTTCCTCCTGATAAGACTGCTGATGGGTGTAAATGGGTTTATCATACCAAGTTTAAATACGGTGGCACTATTGAGATTCACAAACCTCTCCTGGTGGTTGTAGGTAATCGCAAATTGAGGGAACCGACTTTACTGAAACATTTGCCCCTATTGCAAAGATGAGTTCAGTTTGCATATTTCTATATGTTGCATTGATTCTTAGTTGGGGACTTCATCAGGACATTCATAATTCTTTTCTACAGGGTGATCTTCATGGAGAAGTCTTCATGCGTACTCCTCTTAGTTATGATACGCCACCAGGCCTTGTGTGTCAACTTCAGAAATATCTTTACGGTTTGTGGAAGGCTCATCACAACTGGTTTTCCAAATTGGCGAATACACACTATAAGAAAAATAACCTATTATTTTGCCCCTTTTACCTTGCTTTTTTGTTAACACCAAATAGCCAAGGTAAAAAGTTCTTTTACCTCAGTTATTTTATATTTCGAAGTAAAATATATTTTTTATCTCGATTACAAAAAAAGGTATATTATTGCTTTTTTACCTCAGTTATTAAATGAACCAAAGTAAAGGATTAAAAATACAAAGTAAATAATGTTATTGATACATCTACGACGTCACACATATTGTTTTAAACAGGTGGCCCAATTTTGCATTAAACGTCATTTTCACCGACATGTATTCTGATTGACTACCAAAGTTATAGATCTGTAAAATATACGTTAAAGTATAAAATTTGACGGTGTTAGAAGAAAATGAAAACATAAAATGGTGGTCGTGCGCTTCTCCCCGTTTTGGCGTCTCTCTCTTCCCAATATTCTGTCAGCACAATTAATTTAGGGGTATGTAGAAGGACAATTATGCAATAGTAGCTAGAAATCATTGTGCTACAAACACCATAAAATCCAAATTAACTTTCGTACATGTCCAGTACATCCTTTTTTCAATGGTTTCTAATCATAGAATTATAAAATGGTTTGTAAAATCATGCACAAATCAAATTGCACATATACACAGTCAATTATATAATGTTAAAATAAGATAGTTAAATAATTGGAAAAACAGTGGTCATAAAAATATCTATACAAATTGTACATAAATTCAAATAACAATTGTCTAAGTTCCAACATAACTGAAAATACAATAAACTCAATCAGCCCAGACAATGATAACCTTAAAGACGATTATCCCCCCAAATTGTAGCACCTCAAATAATAAAGTGTCCCTGATGCGTTGGTTGTTTCCCCTAAGAAACTCGCTAAAACCCTTTGGGGAAAGGGACTTTATCCTACCTCACCCCGAGTAGTTCATACACCACTCTATCCCATAGCACCTCAGCACTACAGGGGTCTTCTTAGTCGGCAAGAGCGGTACAATCTCACACGGGATGTATTGAGTCAAATAAAAAAATATTAATTAGAAATATGTATATATGTGTGTGTGTGTGCAATTGTCAACAAATAAAATTTATTTAAAAAGCTTTACCAAAGTAGTGTTTTCCCAAAGTTTTACTGCTTGAGAGTGCAGTTAAAATTGAAACGTGGGCTACCAAGAGCCATCGTATAATGGTCAATGTTTAAGAAAACAGGCTCTGGGTTGCTCCAACGTTGTGCGATGAACTGTACAAAAACCAAAAAGTATTAGTTGTTATAAAGTGTGAAGATTTTTTTCTAGTAAATATATATGTACATTGGTGAAAGACCTGAAAAATGGCTGATTAAACGATCTTTTGCTAGCCATTAGTCATGCACCAAAAGACTTATATAAAAAATGTTAAGTGCGAACTGCCCTATGGAATGCAAGGAGTGACGTCGGCAATGTCGTCACAGGTGCATGTTGTCCCAATAGCAGTTGGATAGCCGACATGTACCTGCAAGTTCACACATTGGTCGGTTAAGCCAAAGAAATTACCAACACAAGACCAAAGTTGCATATGCATAACAATTGTACACTTAGATGTCATTATGCAATGCTGGTAAGATTTTGGTCATACCGAAAGTCAAGCGATAATAGTGAGACGTCACAAACTAAAGAATACGCTTCTGGAAATAAGAATATGCAACGTCGCACTATAATCGCATGAACTGAGTTGTGGAAGACAGAATAGCGATGTCATATATATCAGAGGAAGCTACAGGAAGAAACTCATAAAACTGGGGGAAAATGAAGCTTAATCAACATAAAATTAAACAAAAACCCTTTGGAAACAAACCAAAAACATGTACCTACATTTAAATTCAAGGAAAGTTCACACTCTCATAAATCTGAGACTAAACTAGACAGCCAAAAAATCAAAACATATTCAGAGACCACAGATCGAACAATGTAAAGTAAGAATTCCAAAACTTAGGTGTTAGGAGATAAGAAAAAACAAACCATTTTCCAAGAGATAAGATGAGGAGGAAGCTGGGGACTGTTGGAATTTGCGAGAAACTTGTGAATAGATGGTTGAACTTTCTATCAGGGCTCCTATATTTATACATGTTTCAAAACGACGTCATTTTGAATCATTGTGTTGTCCTCCTTGATGTATGCGATGTCGCACCAGGGTTGGATCAGACGACATGGTATCGACCACCTACCGACATTGCAAACTTAGGTGGCCCTAACAATTTCAGGCCACCTAGCAGCCGGTTAATAGTTTAAGTTTAATTATATAAAAAATTTGCACCAGTAATTTTCTAGTTTCAGACTGATTCAAACAATAATCAATAATTTTTTAAAGGTTTTTCACTGATACTAGTATTAAAGCTTTGTGCATATGTTACGTTAAATATTAAGGATTGAATGACATTAAAATAATTTGGCTAACAAATAGATTATTAATTAAAGATTAAATATTAAAATATGTCAATACAAATCTTAATCCAAATACGAATTAACACATTTAATATAAATGTTTTGATCAAAGTTTATGCAAAACAACTAATTATATCAATAGGGAAGAACTTTAACATTAAAAACTACAGGGCCGACACATTGATCAGCTCAAATTAGAGCGTGTCCCCAACCCTAAGTTCCTCATCAATAAGAAACTGCTAAAAAACCTCCGGTGTCAGGGTTCTCAACCTCTTTTACCTTAAGTAATTCATGTGGTACTCCCTTCCGTTGTACCTGAGCATAACAAAAAACTTGTCGACGGTAGGAGCTCCACAATCTGGCTAGGCACGTACTTAATTATAAACAAAAAACCATGTCCAGTTAATATGAAAGTAAAATATAGAAAAAAGATTTTTGAAAATAAAATTAATGTGTGACAGTGATTACTTACCAGGATTGGAACTTGCCTGAAGTTTGTCAGTGTCAGGGTGTGGATGAAATGTAGAATGATGTTGCCAAATGTAGTTCGTGGACGGTCATCATCTGAATCGCTATGGATCTATATTGGTTAAGGAAATAATTATAAAATAAATTAGAATATTGGTAATAAAAGGAAATGCAATTTAAATGTAAACATAAAATCGCTCACCAAAATCGGGGATTGGCGCGAACCACCACTGTTGGACATGATTCCTATAATTCATATTTTTATGATTCGTTACAAATCAATTCAAGTAATCTGTTAATAAATTAATATATGAATGCAACATGTTAGAGCGAATTCGCACATGGTTCTGGAAAATCGAATGGTTAACCGATATCATATGCTAGGTAAACTGCAGAAATTATGAATAAGCAAAGTCGAACATGATTCGGTAAAACCAAATAGTTAAACGTTAAGTGTGCGACGTCATATGCTAGTTAAAATGCAGAAATTATGAATAAGCAACGTCATATGCTAGTTACTCTGACCGAAGTAGGAGAGATGGACAGGCGACATAGCATTCATGAAACGGGGACACCCTGACAACAGAAGAAAATAGGCGAACAGAGAGCACCTAAACCAAAAACATTTTATCCACAATAACAAGAGGAAGACATACAACCCTAATCGTTGAACCCTAACCCATATAACCTAACCGTTGAACCCTAATCTATAGAAGCATCCTTACATGAAGCAAATAATATATTCAGACACCATACATATAAAAATCTCAATAGAAAATTAAAAAACATAATTAAATAACCACATGTTGAAACCATACCTTTTAGAGGATGGGAAGCACTGTTGAAATTCGAGAGAAAGTTGAATGTTTAAAGTGATGAATGAGGTGGGCTCCATATATATAGTCGTTACTGAGCGTTGTGAATTCCACCCCAATGCAAAATCACATGGTAGCTGACCTAATCGATACAATATGGACGGTATTGTGAACGTCGGCTTGTTAAACCGTGTGCCCAACCATTTTAGCCCACTGGCATATCAAATGGGCCTCTATCTAACTAACAACATAACCGACGTAATATGTAAATCGTTATTTGTGAAATTGGACCAACATACTACCGACGTCGGCCAATGATATATTGGGACACAACAATTAAGCCTACTAGCATACCAACTGGGTCCGCGTTTGATTAAAACAAATATAAATGACCTTAATAACGGTAAAAAGTTAATTAGACATTAGTAATTCATATTATAAATATCCATTAACTTCATTAACGTCCGGTTATATCATAATTGATTTCAACACAGCGGGTGAACTTTTTCATTTTTACAATTAGGTCCCTCTAAGATGGTGGGGGTGGAAAATGAAAAATTGGAAATAGCCAACAATCTAAATCACATTGTCACAATCATGTCGTTACTAAATATGCATCAATTTCACCGGGGTATTCTTCCCTCATTTTTATTAGTATTCCATTAATCCACTGACTATGAGCCTTGTTAATTTGGAAGATAAACTCCACCTCACGGAATTGGATTAAATTACGCATTCTAGCTTTTTTTTTTAAATTTAAAAGATAAGTTATATCCATTTATCAATTTCACTAAAGTGCTAATACGGGGCATAGATTTATTGTATATGATTACTTACTAGTATGCAATGGCTAATCGGAAGATTTTGTGGAAGTCTCCATGGGATCATGCGAGTTTATTTATCACCATTAATTATCATTAATTATTTTTGAATGGGAAAAACAAAGGTCCCGTGAACGAAGATTGGAATCGAATTTTTGAGTGTCGGTTTACTTTTCAATTTGTTCACGTACGTCCCTTCAACAAAGTGGGAGAAGTCACAATGCAAAACTGGAGATACGCTTATCTAATTCACCAATTCACGAGCACAATGTTCCGATTTGGTCATCTCTAGTCAATGGAACAGGACCACAATCCTCTCAGATAATGTATGACAAAAAATTTTAAAACTACACTTTGACCCCAACTTTCTCGAATGCTCGCTACACTTCTTAATTCTGCACCCAAATGGAGATTATGCGTACTGTCTAACAGAGGCGTGAACATGGGTAATAGTTTGTCATTTTTCTTAGCATTGTGTTCAAACCCTTACTATCAGCGCTATGAGAACGATAATTTCCACCAAACAGAATAAAATAGTATTTCATTTTTCATGTTCTTTATGAAATAAAATTGTAAAAAAAATTTGTCCATAAAATTTTAAAAAATGCTACTACATGGTCCATAGTATATTGTAGATGATTACTCATAACTATATATAGAAGGGTCATTTGGGAAGATCTTCTTGAAGTCTATGTGGGCATAAGACCAGTATCTTTAATACCGATGTCGTGTATAAGTTGTGGGTGACCAAGGTTATTTTTGGGAAGATCATAATCGAGTTTGAGACTACCGGTGAATTTTTTCATTTTTTCACATTCAACCTATGTTCACCGTCGGTCAGTTCATCGTCCTGTACGATATGTGATAGAATTGTTAGTGACGTCGCATTTGGCAGGAACTGACTGGAACATCTATGAATATCTGACGTCGCTCATCATTCGGTCACTTATACTTCGATCACTTATACTTCGATCATTCAATCTTTCGACATCGCTTTCAATAATTCCATGTTAAGATTTATTTTGTATGCTCTCAGATTTATTATTTGTACATCCATTTTTACATGTGTATCTGATGTAATAGGATAATAAGAGTTATTAACGGACTTCCGGAACAAACTTATCATTTCCGTAGTTCCCTTGCAATTGCTAATGTTGGGCAATGTACGCAAGGAAGCATCAATACAATCAGTCTTTCAATTTCACAGCAACCTTTTGTATTTTAATATATTGGTAATGTCATTTTTTTAATAAAATGTAATTTCTATCGACGAATGATTTGTTGTGTCAACAAATATTAAATATTATAATATTGTATGAGAAAAAATGTTTAACTGATTCATCTGCGAGTCGCACAATCAGGTGCCAAAACGACACCTGACCAACGTCGCATGAACTGCCGTCTTTTTTTGCCACACCGGCCTCTCAAAACGACGTCGTATAAATCACCGTTCCACATCAGCACACGATATCGCTTTTAATGGTCTGCAATGTCAACTTCGATGACGTTGCTCCATTTCCTCACCCATCGTATGCCTTCATGCTTGGTCGGAGTCGCTTACCTCTGGATGACGATGTCATTTTTACCGATGTCGCGGATATGATCTTCTGTAGTCGACCTACTACCCTTGAGTGACATCGGGCACAAAAGCTATCAATGTCAGTTCAAAACCAAGGTAAAAGATTCTTTTTACCTCGGTTCTGAACCTAGGTAAAAAACATACATTTTTCTCTAGCGGTATTTACCTTGGTTTGTCCAGGACTGAAAACCGAGGTAAAAGGTCTTGTAGAACTAAGGTTAAAGGTCATGTTTCTTGTGGGGGTCTTCCTACGTTTGATTTTGTTCATGGTAAGGCTTATTAATCTCTCTTCACTTACTCGAGCTATTCAGTTTTATTGCATGCTCTTGTTTATGTGGATGACTTGGTGATTACTAGTAGTTCTTTGTCGCTTCTCTCCAAGTTCAAGAAATACTTGAGTTGTTGTTTTCACATGAAGGATCTTGGTGCACTCAAGTATTTCTTGGGTATGGAGATTGCTAGAATACCGGATGAGATGTTTCTTTCACAAAGGAAATATGTCCTTGATATTTTATCAGACACTAGTTTATTGGTTGCTAAACCGTTTGATTTTCTAATGGAGCAACAACTTGATCTAGCGCGCGTAGAGGGACCACTTTACGATGATCTTGAGTAGTATCGTCGCCTTATTGGTTACCTAATTTACCTTGCTATTACACGTCCTAAGCTGAGTTATTCTGTTCATACACTTGCTTAGTTTATGCAGTCTCCTTGTGTTCCTCACTGGCAGACTGCTCTGCGAGTTCTACACTACTTGAAGAGTCATTATAGTTCCTCTCATCTCATAGTTCTTGACAGCTCACAGCTCTCTGTGATTATGATTGGGTAGCATGTCCGATCACACGATGTTCTATTTCTGGCAATTTTGTGATGGTTTGTGATTCTTCGGATTTCTCGGAAGACTAGGGAGCAACCTACAATTTCTCTTCTTTCTGCTGAAACTGAGTATCGTGATATGGATGTCTTTTGTTGTGAGTTACTATGGATTAAGTCTTTTCTTCGGGATTTAGGCGTTGTGCATTCTTCCCCCATGCGCCTGTTTTGCGACAATTAGTCTGCTTTTCACATTGCTCTTAATTCTATCTTTCATGAACATAGGAAGCACATTGAAGTTGATTGTCATTTTGTGCGTGACCTTGTGTTGTCCGATGATATTGTTACTCACCATATCCGCATTTTTTATCAGCTTGCAGATTTATTCACGAAAGTTCTTGGACTTACTAAGTTTCAGTTAATACTTGGCCAGTTGAACATTCTTGATCTTCATACTTCAACTTGAGGAGGAGTATCAAGGAATATCAATATTTTGTGAATATTACCTCTATCTAAACTAGAATCTTTTTCTTTTTATGATTCTTTTTAAGTCTATTGTACATCTATATATTGTAACCCATATCATGAATACAAATACAACATTATTACTCTTACTTTCTACAACTCACAACATGATTAACAGGAGACTTGTAAAATTAAGCCCAATAAACTGAACACTCACAGCATGATTAATAGGAGACTTGTAAAATATGGCCTATTAAACTAAACACCAAATAAATTAATCAACTCATTTAAATTACTCGATCCATTTGCTCTCAGTGCCTGAAAATGTAAACTATGACAATTGACATGACCACTACAAAACTGCAGCGGTGGCGGTGTTACAAAAAAAATTAACACTGCGACCCTCTTGCAACTAGTGGTGTCAATTCGGGTAATTGTGTCTGGTTCGTGTCGGGTTAGAAATGATTCGGGTTAAAACAGGTCGTGTAAAAAACATGTCAATTTTTAGTTTTCGGACCGTGTCGGGTTGTGCCTGGTCGTTTTGGGTTACTGTCGTGTCGAGTTGATACGTGTTGGATTTTTTTTCTAGTGTCGGGTTCGGTCAGGTCGGGTTGCTGTCAGGTCAATTTAAAACGGTTCTGCTATTTTCTTTGGGGTCGGGTCGAGTCAGGTTATTGTCGTGTAATTTTTTTCTCAGGTTATATCGGGTCGGGTTGGATTGAATCAGGTTCTTTTCGGGTATTATTTAATAATATTTATGATTTTTATATCTAGGTAAGAATAACAAAAAATCATGTATTTTGGAGCAATAGATATAAAGGAAACACAATTTTGGGCCACAGTGTAATTTTCCAAAAATGTGTAAAAGTAATCAATGTTGACTTTTGAGGCTCTTCCATTCACCAATACATGCCCAAATCGTAAAGTCGCAATCATATATTATTCAATTGAATTTTTGTGTCGCCAATTTCGTGATTCAAAAATTCCAAATTTCTTGTAGGGACCTAAGTGCAAAAAGTAAAAACTTTACTCGTAACTCCAAATTGAAATCCGCTCGAACATGGTGCTTCCCTATTCATCCCCATTTTATTTTCCAAATCCGTAACGGAATATTTATCATTGATCGGGAACAAGAACATATCTGTAATTCTGTCCGATTTCTCTTCCTTATTTTTATGTAATCAACTATAAGTTACTCTTGAACATCTACTAGCGCTTTCCCACAATTTACCAAAAATAAAATTTATTTAATAATTTTTATATTTAGGTAAGAATAACAAAAATCATGTATTTTGGAACAATAGATAATGGGGAAACACAATTTTGGCCCACTGTGTAATTTTTCAAAAATGTGTACAAGTAACCAATGTTGACTTTCGAGGTCCTTGCGTTCACCAATACATGCCCAAATCACAAAGTCGCAATCGTAAATTATTCAATTGAATTTTGTTGTCGCCAATTTTGTGATTTGACAATTCCAAGTTTCTTGGAGGGACCCAAGTGCAAAAAGTAAAAACTTTACTCATAACTCCAAATTAAAATCCGCTCGAACGTGGTGTTTCCTATACACCCCCATTTTATTTTCCAAATCCGTAACGGAATATTCATCATTGATGGGGCACAAGAACATATCCGTGATCTTTTCTGATTTCTCTTCCTTACTTCTATGTAATCAACTCTAAGTTATTCTAGAACATTTACTAGCGCTAGCCCACAATTTCCAAAAAAATTATTATTTAATATAATTATATTTAGGTCAAAATAACAAAAAATCATGTATTTTGGAGCAATAGATATTGGGAAATATAATTTTGGGTCTCAGTGTAATTTTCAAAAAATGTGTACAAGTAATCAATGTTGACTTTCGAGGCCCTTGCGTTCACCAATACATGCCCAAATCACAAAGTCACAATCGTATATTATTCAATTGAATTTTGTTGTCGCCAATTTCATGATTTGACAATTCCAAATTTCTTGGAGGGACCCAAGTGCAAAAAGTAAAAAACTTTACTCGTAACTACAAATTGAAATCCGCTCGAACGCAGTGTTTCCCTATACACCCCCATTTTATTTTCCAAATACGTAACGCAATATTTATCATTGATCAGGCACAAGAACATATCTGTGATCCTTTTCGATTTATCTTCCTTACTTCTCTGTAATCAACTCTAAATTACTCTAGAACATTTACTAGCACTTTCCCCCAATATCCCAAAAAATATATTATTAAATATTTTTATATTTAGGTAAGAATAACATAAATCATGTATTTTGGAGCAATAGATATTGGGAAAAACAATTTTGGGCCACAGCGTAATTTTCCAAAAATGTGTACCAGTAATCAATGTTGACTTTCGAGGCCCATCCATTCACCAATACATGCTAAAATTGCAAAGTCACAATTGTATATTATTCAATTGAATTTTGGTGACGCCAATTTCGTGATTTGACGATTCCAAAGTTCTTGGTGGGACCCAAGTGCAAAAAGTAAAAAATTTTACTCGTAACTACAAATTGAAATCCGCTCGAACGCAGTGCTTCCCTATACACCCCCATTTTATTTTCCAAATACGTAACGGAATATTTATCATTGATCAGGAACAAGAACATATCTGTGATCCTTTCCGATTTATCTTCCTTACTTCTCTGTAATCAACACTAAGTTACTTCAGAACATTTACTAGCGCTTTCCCAAAATTTCCCAAAAAATATATTATTAAATATTTTATATTTAGGTAAAAATAACAAAAATCATGTATTTTGGAGCAATAGATATTGGGAAAAACAATTTGGGCCACAGCGTAATTTTCTAAAAATGTGTACGAGTAATCAATGTTGACTTTCGAGGCCCTTCCGTTCACCAATACATGCTCAAATTGCAAAGTCACAATCGTATATTATTCAATTGAATTTATGTGACGCCAATTTCGTGATTCGACGATTCCAAAGTTCTTGGAGGGACCTAAGTGCAAAAAGTAAAAAACTTTACTCGTAACTCCAAATTGAAATTTATTCAAACGTGGTGCTTCCCTATACACTCCCATTTAATTTTCCAAATCCGTAACGGGATATTTATCAATGATCGGGAACAAGAACATATCTGTAATCCTTTCTGATTTCTCTTCCTTATTTCTATGTAATCAACTCTAAATTACTCTAGAACGTCTACTAGCGCTTTCCCAAAATTCACCAAAAAATATATTATTTAATATTTTTATAATTAGGTAAGAATAACAAAAATCATGTGTTTTAGAACCATTAATAATGTGGAAACACAATTTTGGGCTACAGTGTAATTTTCCAAAAATGTGTACAAGTAATCAATGTTGACTTTCGAGGCCCTTCCGTTCACCAATAAATGCCCAAATCGTAAAGTCCCAATTGTGTATTATTCAATTGAATTTTGGTTTCGCCAATTTCGTGATTTGACAATTCCAAATTTCTTGGAGGTACTCAAGTGCAAAAAGTAAAAAACTTTACTCGTAACTCCATATTGAAATCCGCTCGAACGTGGTGCTTCCCTATACACCCCCATTTTATTTTCCAAATCCGTAACAAAATACTTATCATTGATTGGGCACAAGAACATATCTGTAATCCATTCCGATCTCTCTTCCGTACTTCTATGTAATCAACTCTACGTTACTCTAGAACATTTACTGGCGCTCTCCCACAATTCACCAAAAAATATATAATTTAATATTTTTATATTTAGGCAAGAATAAGAAAAATTATGCATTTTGGATCCATGGATAATGGGAAACACAATTTTGGGCCACAATGTAATTTTCCAAAAATGTCTACAAGTAATCAATGTTAACTTTAGAGGCCCTTCCGTTCACCATTACATGCCCAAATCGCAAAGTTGCAATCGTATATTATTCAATTGAATCTTGGTGTCGCCAATTTCGTGATTTGAAAATTCTAAATTTCTTGGAGGGACCCAAGTGCCAAAAGAAAAAAACTTTACTCGTAACTACAAATTGAAATTCGCTCAAACGTGGTGCTTCCCTATACACCCCCATTATATTTTCCAAATATGTAACGGAATATTTATCATTGATCGGGCACATGAACATATCTGTGATCCTTTTTTATTTCCCTTCCTTACTTCTCTGTAATCAACTCTAATTTACTCTAGAACATTTACTAGCGCTTTCCCACAATTTCCCAAAAATTATATTATTTAATATTTTTATATTTAGGTAAGAATAACAAAAATATGTATTTTGGAGCAATAGATATTGGGAAAAACAATTTTGGGCCACACTGTAATTTCCTAAAATTGTGTACAAGTAATAAATGTTGACTTTCGAGGCCCTTCCGTTCACCAATACATGCCCAAATCGCAAAGTCACAATCCTATATTATTCAATTGAATTCTGGTGACGCCAATTTCGTGATTCGACAATTCCAAAGTTCTTGGAGGAACTAAGTGCAAAAGGTAAAAACTTTACTCGTAACTCCAAATTGAAATCCGTTCGAACGTGGTGCTTTCCTATACACCCCATTTTATTTTACAAGTCCGTAACAGAATATTTATCATTGATCGGGCACAAAAACGTATCCGTAATCCTTTTCGATTTCTCTTCCTTACTTCTATGTAATCAACTCTAAGTTACTCTAGAACATTTACTAGCGCTTTCCCAAAATTCACCAAAAAATATTATTTATTATTTTTATATTTTGATAAGAAGAACAAAGGTCATGTATTTTGGAGCAATGGATATCGAGGAAACACAATTTTAGGCCACGGTGTAATTTTCCAAAAATGTGTACAAGTAATCAATGTTGACTTTCGAGGCCCTTCCGTTCTCCAATATATTCCCAAATCGGAAAGTCGTAATTGTATATTATTCAATTATAATTTGGCGTCGCCAATTTCGTGATTCGACAATTTCAAATTTCTTGGAGGGACCTAAGTGCAAAAAGTAAAAACTTTACTCTTAACTCCAAATTTAAATCCGCTCGAACGTGGTACTTCCCTATACACCCCCATTTTATTTTCCAAATCCGTAACGGAATATTTATCATCGATTGGGAACAAGAAAACATTCGTATTCCTTTCCGATTTCTCTTCTTTATATCCATGTAATCAACTCTAAGTTACTCTTGAACATCTACTAACACTTTCCCACAATTCACCAAAAAAATATTATGTAATATTTTTATATTTAGGTAAGAATAACAAAAATCATGTATTTTGGATCAATAGATAATGGGGAAACACAATTTTGGGCCACAGTGTAATTTTTCAAAAATGTGTACAAATAATCAATGTTGACTTTTGAGTCCCTTCCATTCACTAATACATGCCCAAATCGCAAAGTTGCAATCATATATTATTCAATTGAATTTTGGTGTCACCAATTTCATGATTTGACAATTCCAAATTTCTTGGAGGGACCTAAGTGCAAAAAGTAAAAAACTTTACTCGTAACTCCAAATTGAAATCCGCTTGAATTTGGTGGTGCTTCCCAATACACCCCATTTTATTTTACAAATCTGTAACAGAATATTTATTATTTATTGGGCACAAGAACACATCCGTAATTCTCTCCGATTTCTCTTCCTTACTTCTATGTAATCAACTCAAAGTTAGGGGTTAGAATCACACTTTCAAATTTTACATGTTTAGATTGAAAATTTCAGAAAATAGTGTCAGATTTGTATTTTGCCAAAAAAAATTTATGTACGTCCTGAAGAACTAACCTGAAGAACTTTGTTAGAAGCATTGATATGGTAATTATCTTCTTTCTTTGAAAACAATTGACATGTTCCGGTTGTTCTTTTCTTGTACAGGAGCTGGTGATCAAGTTGCTAATAGAATAACAAAACTCTTTCACAATAACTAGCGAAATTTTGAGGATTTGAGGTTGCTTACACTGTACAGGTGTTTGAGGAAGAACATTGTTCTCACTGCTGTCCTGGCCATTGATCCAGAGTTTCGTCGATTTTACTTTTGGAGACTACAAGTAATATTTTACGGATATTTAGTAAATCTAGGTGTTACTTTGTATCCCCAAGTAATATTTTACGGAACTGCTTCTTGCAGCCCCAATTTTACTCCTTACAGCCCCAGTTTTAGTGCATAATGTCTAACTTACCCTCCCCCCTATTATTGTTTTTATATTTTGGTCCCTGGAGTAGGTTGAAATTGATCTGCAGTCCCGTGCTTTTGGATTTAGATAAGGGGGTTCATCTTCTTCCCTTTTATCCCCAGATCTCAACATTTCCTTCGTCGTGTCTCGTCGTTCATCTGCAGTTGCCGCCACCCCCCGTTCTGTCCACTTCTCCGCATCGACATCGCGCCTGTTCTTCCTAGCCCAAAGTCGCGCATGTTCTGTCGATTCTTCCGCCTGTCGTCCCTGTTCTGTCTGGCGCGAATTCACACCACCACCGAGTTCAAGTATGTTTTGAATTTGTGTCGCCTGTGTGTTGTTTAGTTCTGTCCGAATTCATAGTTTTTGAAGTGATGAATCGGGAGGTAGTTGACCTTAAAAATGCTTGATTTAGTTTTGTCCTGCTATATATATGAAGGGTTAGATTAATTTAGTGTGTGCTTTTGTTGACAAACTTCTGTTTTTGGGCTTCTTTATTTTAATTTTTTCCCCATTTTGACGTGTAGTGTGGAAATAAAACATGATCAGAGTTTGATGAATGGATGTCTTTGGAGATTTGACCCGTGGAAGTGGTTTTATATTCACTGATCAAGTTTATTGAGACGATTTGGGAAATGTATGGATAATGGGTTCTAAAGTGGTAATTAGTAACCATAGTGATTGGTTTGATTATGTTTAGTGTTGATCTTTTTCGTAATTATTTGCCTTTTAGTGATGAATTTAACCCGAATTAGTGCATTAATTATTGGAGGTTATTAATTTTAACCATACTCTTAAAAGGTTTTGGCTTCAATTTGAAGGAATCGTTTCTTCATGTTTCATTAAACAACTTCTATGAAGTATCTTCAATTTTGTTAATTTATTATAAGTTACTCACCAACACATATAGCTTTCAACTTTGAGTATGTAAACAATTGCTGGTGATTTTTGTAAGCACGAATATACTTTCCTTTTATTCTCAAGGAAAGGTCTAAATTTGAGTACTTCCTCCATACTTGGCACCGAAAAATGTTCGGATGAAGTAGTTTGTAAATGTTCAAATATGCTATTCTTTGATGAAAAAATGTTCTATGTTTAGATTCATAACATTGCTGGAATTTGTTATAGGAGTTGTCCTGCATTTTAGCAACTGTCAAAACTTTGACTCTTATAATGTAAGCCGTTAACCTGAATCGTATAGAAATTTGAGATGAATGGTCGAAGTAATAGTTAAGCCTTGGTGTACAATACATTTGATATACATTTTAATTCACTATTTCATATGTGTTAGTATTTATTATTATAAACAGATGGGGAGTAGGGACAAGTACATATACCGTCCTCTGGATAAGATTGAAGATGTTAGGGGTGTTGGAGAGAGGGGGTTAAATGCATCTCAACGAAGGAAGCGGATGCCCCCTGCAAACACTCCTAAGAGGCCACATGACAGTGATGTTGGGTGTGCCAATGTTGTGGGACCAGGAAGAGGGAAAGGGTTATTTTTAAGAGATTCAGAGTTGCATAATGAGGGAGCAGGTTCTAGGGATACTCTGGAGTTTGATGATAGTGAAGATGGTACAGATGGGGAGTATGATAATAATCTAGCTATTGTTGCAGTTAATACTACTAAATGTGATCATGACATGGGTGAATGTAATGACTCACCTGAAGATGACTTCAATGACCAAGACTCACCACATTCGCCAAGCTCTTCTACGACATGAGGTTAGTATAATAGTCATTCAATATTATGTTTGAGTATGAATGTGTGACATCCTAGTGTTTAATGTGTATATGTTGAGTATGGATGCAGTGTGAAAACTTTTTTTAGTAGCTGGAATACCTTTTTGACATTTTGAATATGACAATAGATAAGAAGAAAATGCCCACTTTGTCCAAAGATAAACTCTCTTGGAAGATTGATCTTCCTGAAGCAGGTAACCCGATAGATCCTAGAGTGATCCCTAGTTTCGGTGGGCATGTGGCACATGATATATGGTATGGAAAGGAGCGTGAACCATTGATTTTTCGGACTCAAGGGAGTCATTTAAAGTTTTTGAAAAATTGGTCATTTGCTTCAGAAGTTGCGGAAAAGATTGTGATAGATAGTGGTCTGCTGCATCTGAGATAGTGTATAGTGTCTGCATTTGTGCAGTGCTGGAAGCCTGACACTAACATGTTCCATATGCCATTCAATGAGATGACCATAATGCTTTATGATGTGCAATACATATTGGGTATTCCTGCTGATGGAGATGTTGCTTTTGGCATACCATGTGTTGGTCAAACCACTGATGATATGGAGAAAACTTGTGTTGTTGATTTGTTGGAGGACAAGGGGGAAAACATTAATGATAGGAGTTATTGGGGTCATGGGGGTTTGCTTATGAAACTCCTTGTAAAGACTGCGAAGGAGGCGATTGATCTAGTCAGACAAGCGCGAAGAATGCTTGCGTATTTGTTATCGAACACACTGTTCCCAACCAAAAATTCCAACAAGGTCAAATCATGCATCTTTCCCCTACTAAGAGACGCCGCTAGGATTCCGATGGTTAGTTGGGGTTCAGCTACGCTAGCACTACTTTACAGAGAGTTAGGTGTGGTTAGCAGGGCAGACACCACGCAGATTGCACGTTGTATCACTTTGTTAAAGGTATTTAATTTATTTTTAGTTAATTGTCATATTTTATGAATAAGTCATTCAATTGAGTATTTATAACTGATGCCCGATATGATTCTTAAGAAAATTTATAATTTGTAGGCATAGATATATGAGTACTTCCCTAGTCTAGCCACCAATTCACTTGCTATTGGTAGGCATGATCCATATATTCACCGGTGAATTCCATTTATGTTGCACGTTATAGCAAGTGTTCATTGCAACAATATCGAAGAGTGCTTGATGACCTGACATATGATAAGGTATAGTTTTCTTATTCGTATGTCAACAAGGAGGTTGTAGTTAGTCGTTTATGTGTCGTTAACTTATTGTAGTTGAATTGGTTGCCCTTTGGTCGTGGAGTTGAGAATGTTATTCCTCGGAATGCATTTTGTGGGTTGATACAGGTTGGACCTATTGTTAATCTGTACGATGCGCATCGTACAATGCGGTAAATCGGCTTTGTTCAGAAGGTGCCAATTTTACCACCTATTCCGCCTGTGACTGTTGTGCGCGATCGTACAACGAGGTCCTACGAGTTGAAGTATGTGGATAATCATGTTCGATACCTTTAGGCGCTCAAGCATTTGTTACCCTTCAAGAGTGAAGAGCTGCACATGACAAGAAAAGGAATAACTCTTGAGTATTTTGAGTGGTATGATCTAATTTCTCACCCTTGTATAGAAGGACATAGACAGTCTTCTTCTACTCAGTCATCTAGCAGAAATGGTAGAAGAGCGGTATGCGTAAACATTTGTTATCTTCTGTAACCATTTAAAATTAGTTTAACACAACTTCCAACATATTTGTTGTTGTCAATGACTATGTGCAGATGCTCTTGCTGATTCGGTTGAAGAAGTCATTGTTGATATTCCACCTGAAGAGATTGATATGAGAGTTATGGAAAGACTTGTGAAGACGGTCTGGAAGATTTTGGTAGATGATTATCGGAAGAGCAAGATGTGTCCCTGGGGGCGGAACAAATAGTTTGTCTATATACTGTTATGTTATTTGTTTGAAAACACTTGTGGATTGCTAAGTAGTTTGACAAATAGTTTGACAAAGTGTGGATTTCTATGTTCTTTGTTTGAATTAATTATTGTATTGTGTACTGTTATTTTGGTTTGTAGATAGAGCATGACTCAACTACTTATTGAAGATGATATGCTTCAAACAACTATAACGAGTGCATCATTTGTAAAGGCATTGTACATTGTCACGTACCTAGCTTCATTAGTGAGATGAGCAAACATCTGTATTGGCGTCCTCCCATCTGCCTTTTGCACTTTGCACGCTCAATTTGTTGTGGCTTTACATGAGCATCAGTCAGTTCTTCAATTTTTTTCTCCCAAGACCACTAACTGCATTTATTTCTGGATGTCCCTCTTCGTAAAGAATCATTGCATGATTGGTGTGACGACCATCGTTAATGATAATGACTCACTCACCATTCGGAAGTGTTGAAATTCTTCCACAGAATGTGCAACCACATTTTTTTAGAGGTTGAGACTCTTCTGATAACACTGTCACTACTTTCATTACGAGGTTTCCCACTATGTTGGCATTGAATGGACACATCAATTCTTCCCGAATTCC
>JAULKM010012162.1:0-14385 GCA_032355605.1 Rubia tinctorum
CGGTGGCGGCGGAGGAGGGCGCGGCGGTCGAGTTAGAGGCGCCGGAGGCGGCGGTCCTGGTCCAGCTCGCCGCACGAACAACCGCGTCGCCAATCGCGCCGGTCCGTATGCAGCTCCGAAGGTCAGATCCGCTCGCTAATTCACGAATTGTATTTGTTTTGTCTGAGTTGTTCGGTTCAAAGGTGTTTGATGATTTGCTGGTTAATTAGGCTCCGGAGTCTGCGTGGAAGCATGATATGTTCGCATCGGATCAGGCCATGGCGTTCGCCGGTCAGCAAATTATCGGCGGCGGCGCTCGTGCCTCGGCAATTGAGACTGGAACCAAGCTGTACATCTCTAATCTGGATTACGGCGTCTCTAATGAAGATGTGAAGGTAAAAGTCGTAATTCGGGCCTGCTATGATTTATCTGCTGCTTCTCTCGTTGTGTGTGTGTTGAAATCTCCTAATTAGCTAAGCTGGATTTGGATTAGTAGGCGAATTATTTTTGTAGTTGAGTTCTGTTTTTTAATTTTGTAGCCTTGTAAAAAGTGATAGTTATGTTCAAGTTATTCTGCTTCAGAGGTTATTCTGCTCTAGATGTGTTTACATGCAGCTGATCTTTTATCTGTATTATTACTGGTTTTCACTAATGATCCAAACAAGTTATACCCTAATTAATGCTGGGTGTACAAGTCAAATTAATGCCTTGTGAAAAGTGATAGTTATGTTCATGTTATTCTGCTTCTGCGACTATTCTGTATTTCTGTTTTAGATCTCCTGTAAGCTTATTGCACTGAGTTATTACTTAATCACACAAGTGAAAAGAGATCTACGAGTCTGTTTAAGCATATTTAGTGAATCTAATTTACTTTCTGTTTGGTAAAGTTAGTAGCTTGGAACGTTTTATCTGCGTTGTGTCTGTCTTTCTACGCATGCCTTAGTTCTCACAAACAATGTCTGTACTATCTTTAAGAATATGAGTTATGAGATTGGCAATAGTTATTGGTTGGATGCCTTCCGTAACATGATGAGCTGTGTGACCTCATATCCAGCTTCATATTCTCATGTCTATTGGTTTGTCTAATCTTTAATATATTGTTTTACTCTGCAGGAACTCTTTTCCGAGATAGGTGATCTGAAGCGGTGTAGTATTCATTATGATCGAAGCGGAAGATCGAAGGTACTTATAAAGTTTGGTGTGCATATTGAGTTTGGTGCTATGTTGGGTTTTAAAAAGCGCAAAGTGCAGTGAAGCACTAACGGCAAAAATTACCGAAGCGCTGAGCGCAAGCGCGCGCTTTTCGGATAGAAGCGCACGCAAAACATGAACTAGGATTATTTCATTTAAGACACACATAGAACTTAGAATAATATCACAAAATCATAAAAGGTAAATAAAGCTTTCAACACAATACCAAATTCAAAGTTTTAAACGTAGTAAGAAGAATTGAACGACTAAGATCGAAGGATTTTTAAATTATTATGAAATCATTTAATGCTCCAAATTCTAGTAATAAAAAAATCACCATCTCCACCAAAAGTATCCCCATAGACCTAATTTCCATCTCTAAACTCTGATTTGTTAATATTCCTGAATTTGTTAACCCTAAAAGCTACTCCATTTCAGCCCAAAAATATTTAATTAAAAAAAGGAAACAAAATGTAGGAGCTCATTTCAGGCCAAAAGCATAAAACTCCGCTTTTTGAAACGCTTTGCGCTTCGGAAAAAGCGCTAAAAAGCACGCGCTTTTTGTCCTGCTCAGCGCTTCGTGATACAAAGCGCTCAACCTTGCGCTCAGCGCTTTAAGCGCGCTTTTTAAAACCCAGGTGTTGATTTCATTTGTCGGGTCGGGTTGGGTTACTATCATGTCGGGTTGAAAATGTGTCAGTTTTTTTCCTCGGGTTGGGTCGTGTCGGGTTGAGTTACTGTCGTGTAACTTTTATACTCGGATCGGGTCAGAATATTTTTGGGTTGGATCGGATCGGGTTACTGTCGTGTGATTTTTTGTACTAAAGTTTTGTTATTTTTTTATAATATTTTATATTGGATTCGATATATTTCGGGTTGGTTCATTTTAGATCGAGTTATTATTCTACTCGATTAAATTTGGGTTAGTTTAGGTTATGTTTCCATAATATTAATGTTACAACTGCACTATTATCATGTTTGGTTTCGTTGTAACTTGTAACTTTTAGTTACAAATTACTGGAAAAATTGTATATAGGCACGGTATGTCATTGTTGGGAGAGCAAGATTGGGGTTAGGAATTTCATAGGCACCGGTAATCTAGTAAATGAAACAAAATACTGGTGGCTATTAATAAATCCAGCACCTATTCACTGAATACCGATACTATATACCAGTGCCTATCTAGAAAAAATGGTTGAATTCAATATTTTTCAGCACTGATTTTGGATGAATGGCATATACCGATGCTAATGCTCGTGTTTATGACTGGAATAGAAATTTTTGCAGCTAAAATCGTGGTGGCAAAGTATCCAGCACCTATACCAGTGTTAGGATTGTATTTAATTTTTAAAAAATAAAAATACTTTGAAATTTTAAAACAGCCCAACGAATCTGCAATATAATTGTATATGCATCGATATGTTGACGAATGACACCGGTAGTCATACCAGTGCTCGATACATAAATTTTTTTCCAACATTTACAGGTTAGAATAGAAAAAAAAAGTTTTGAAAAATGGGTTTACAACATGAGTTAGTCTAAAACATGTAATAGTGTTTTCCAACAATTCACCAAAAAATTTAATTAATTTAATATTTTTATATTTAGGCAACAATAACAAAATCATGTATTTTGTAGCAATGAATAATGGGGTAACACAATTTTTGACCACATTGTAATTTTCCAAAACTGTAGAAGTAATCAATGTTGACTTTCGAGACCCTTCTGTTCACCCATAAATTTCCAAATTTCAAAGTCGCAATCGTATATTATTGAATTTCATTTTGGTGTCGCCTATTTCGTGAGTCGACAACTCCAACTTTTTTTGAGAGACCTGAGTGCAAAAAGTAAAAACTTTACTCGTAACTCCAAATTGAAATCCGCTCAAAAGTGATGCTATCCTATACACCCCCATTGTATTTTCTAAATACGTAAAAAACATATTTATCAACAATTGAGTATAAGAACATATCCGCAATCATTTTTGATTTCCTTTTCTTACTTCTAAGTAATCAAATTTAAATTACTCTAAAACATGTATTAGCGCTTTTCAACATTTCACCAAAAAATTCATTTATTCAATATTTCTATATTTAGGAAATAATAACAAAAATAATGTATTTTGGAGCGACGGATATGGGGTAACACAATTTTGGGCCACAATGTAATTTTTCAAGATTTTGTATAAGTATTCAATGTTGACTTTCAAGGTCCTTATGTTCACCCACACATGCCCAAATTGCAAACACGTAATCGTACATTATTGAATTGTATTTTGATTTCGCCAATTTCGTGATTCACCAATTCCAACTTTCTTGGAGGGACCTAAGTGCAAAAAGTAAAAAGTTTACTCGTAATTCCAAATTGAATTCCCTCAAAATTGATGATACCATATACACTCCTATTGTATATTTCAAGTCCGTAATAGAATATTTATCAACAATTAGGCACAAGAACATATCCGTTATCCTCTTCGATTTACCTTTCTTACTTCTAAATAATCAACTTTAAGTTACTTTAGAACATGTACTAGCGCTTTCCAACATTTCACCAAAAAAAACATTTGTTTTCTATTTTTATATTTATGCAAGAATAGTAAAAATTGTGTATTTTGGAGAGAAGGATAATGGCATAACGTTTTTTGGTCCATAGCGTAATTTTCCATAAATATGTTAGAGGCGATTTTGTGCCTAATATCTTAGTTGAATAGTAGTGTTGAGTATTCATTGAATTTAATTCATTTTAAAAATACTTTAGTGCAATATTGTGTTGTAATAAATATTTTGATTCTAAAATTTTAATTAAAAAACTATTGGGGTCCCACCGTGCGTTGCTCGGTATTATTAATTTAAAAATTAGGATTACTTTATGTACTTTTTGTGTCTTACATAAAAATTGAAAATAAAGAATTTTATTTACAATTTTGAAATTTAGTCATCTCCGAAAAACTATATGAGTAATAAAGTGAAATAATTAGTTTAGTTAGATATTGTTACATATTAAATACAACAAAAATGATTATTTTTATAATATTTCATTAAAATTATTTAAAAATAATTATTTTTTTGTTGAGCTCATTTTAAAGTTTATCATAATTATATATATCTCACTGAATAAAATTAATTATCAAATATTTTTATTAGTCCCACTAATTATCAAATACCCCCATCTAACAGTTAATCGGTCTATAACAAGAATTTGTGATAATTTATTAAATATTATTTTTACAATACTTTTAAAAATGATTTTTAAAATTAATATTTAATCAACTCTCTATAATTACTAATTCAAAGTCATAATTTTTAATCATACATCTCTCTTTATTTGACTATTATTTATTAGATTTATAAATTTTGTGTGCATTTTAAACTTAATCTTGTGTATTTAAATTTAGTATGAGTTGACTTCACGTACTATTAATCATATCTGTAAATTTGTAATATATAAAAACCTCACTTTATTCTAATAAGTATGTCTAAATTTTTTATTAGTTTGACTTATAACCAAGCTGACTTGGTTCCATATTAAATGTTAATTGACTTTTTATAATTACATCTGTTTTGGGTTGATTGCACGTAGGGTTATATAGTTGATTTATCAGGTTGAATTAGGTTCAGTTTGAATTGGGTTTGGGTTGGATTGGGTCGGGTTGATCTCAGGTTCGTGTTCAGGTCGGGTTCGTGTTTAGATTATCGGGTCATATTCGTGTTTTGAGCTGAATTCGGACGTGTCGGGTTCGGGTACATGTCAATATTTCTTGGGTCACAATCGGGGTTCGGGTTGAGTGCGGTCGTGTTCAAGTCGGGTTCGGGTCAATATTTCTTGGATCAGATAAGATTTTGGGTTGATTCGGTCGTGTCAGTATGGGTCGGGTTGTCGGTTCGGGTCAGAGATTGACAGCTCTACACACATGAAGGTTGCACATTTATTAGATGCCAACAATTAAGGGACAACTCCACTACTCAATGCAATTTACCCGCCATACATTGTTAAAATCATCCAATCCATATATATCCCAATCCCAACAAAGGGAGACACTACTGTTTAGGTGAATATGGTCCCTTACAGTTGATGGCCAATATACAATGAAATCAGGGTATAAAGCATAAGAACGATCGGCTGCTCCAACAGATCGACCCACACAGACAAATTGGAAACAGTTTTGGAAAATACCATTAGGAAAATCTTGTTGTTTGTTTGTCATGCTTTGCACATTGCCTGACATACAACAAAGAATTTATATCAAAGGGGCATCATCGATGACCCCTCATGTTCATTGTGCCAAAACCGGAGTGGAAGAGACAGTGGAGCATTTACTTGTGTCTTGTGAAGCAGCACGTCGGGTTTGGCTATCATCTATCCTAGGGTTTGATTTTCAGCATGGTGCTCCCACAGGGTTCAAGTGTGGTTATGAAATTGGTTATTGCATTCACCAGATATGGAGGCCACAAGATTACCAATGACCTTAATGTGGCAAATTTGGTTACAGAGGAACGTGTTAAGGAGATATTTTGTTATATTTTTTTTGTATATCTTGTACCCTAAATATAATTCTTTTCCATTTGTGATTCTGTACATGAAGCCAAAATATTGTACCTTTGTACCATCAATAAAATCAAAATTTACATTTTACATGGTATTGGAGCTAAAAGTCCGGAAATCCAAAAATTTTCCAAACCCTAAAAACTGCCACAGCCGACCATACTCTCCAACACATGCGCCGCCGCCCTAGTTGTTCTTCACGCACCGCAGCAGCAGCTGCCGTTGAAGACCTCTGCGCTTCCGTTGCCACCTGCTCTCCGCCGCTGTTATGGATCTTTACAATCAAGTCGACGCCAAGGATCTTGATGTCACCGCCGACCTTGCTATTGCCGCCAGCGAGGACGCTCTAGAACTCCACCTCGAAGCCTATTTGCCCGCTCCTGTTCTGCTCATCGACGCTGGTGTCGCCGCCCTAGGTCTCCGTGCTGGAGGTCCTCTGCCACCGCAACTGGTTCCCAGTGTTCCGCTTCTGCCAGATTTTCCTGTTGCCAATTCCGTCATCTTCCAGGGTGCCATTCAAGCAGCGGCAGTCACTTTCGCTCAGGCCTTTCTCCAGTCCGCCGATGACTGTTCTTACTTGTCGCCTCCTACTCATCCTACCATGTGTATCTGTCAGATTATCTAGGTTTGACTATTTCTCTGGTGATCTTGAAGGGTGATAATTTTAACGATTGGAGTACCTCTTTATGTAATGCCCTTTTCTGCAAAATGTAAGCTTGGTTTTACCGTCTTCGCCGCCCTCCATCTCCATTACCGTCTTCACAGTGATTGGCACGGGTGATCAGCACGGTAGAGATATCTAATTCCGCCAATACGTATTTGTTGGAAGGAATTAGTAAGTAGCGTAATCTTTTGAAAAAAGGTAACTAGCTAAGACTGTAATAGCATGATAAGGAACAATTGAGTGTGCACTGCTATTTGTTTTTACTTTGGTAAATGCTATAACAGGATCTTTTATTTCTTAATGCTATCAAAATATGTTATGTTTCAGGGAATACTTTCTGGGGGCATTTTAATAAGGGAAACAGTTAGTTAATTGCAATTGATTAACCGTCGATAAAGTAAGAAAGAATTGGAGAGGTTAAGCGTACATAGTTTTCTATAACTGATAGATATGTAAGGATTGATTCATCATTGCGACTATGATCGATATTAAATATCACCAGTTATTCTTAGCTGATACCATTCATATATATATATATGTGTGTGTGTGTGTGTGTGTGTGTATTTCTCATTTTTAGATTAATCATTTGCATTTTTAGTGTTAGAAAAACTCTTGAATTTAAGGCGTGGTGGCTACACCAAAAAATATTTTAAAATTAGTTGGAAAAAATAATAATTATTGCTTTCCCTCCTCGAGGGATTGACTCTACTTACCGGTATACTAATTAGTATTTTTCTGAGTTTGCAGGTTATTTGAAAAGTAAAATGACGCTCACTAGAGATGTTGTGTTTTATGAAGACTATTTTCCATACGCATCTGCTGCTGATGTGACTGCTTCAGTTGATTTGGTACGCTCACTGCCGCCTGCCTTGTATGATGCCTTTTCGCCGCCTGCTTTGGTACCGCCTCTAGCTCCGACTGTGCAACCACTAGCTATGACCGCGTAGCCACCCACGTCCGCTCCACCGCAACCAGTGCCGCCATTGCTTTTTTTTTTGCGTTCCACCAATCCTTGATTGCCTCCACCCAAGCCACGGTCTGCCATTTTAGAGCCGAGATTGGCTTCCTCTGAGCCGCAGTTTGAGCTACTGTTTCTTTTTGATTCCGAGGTCGATGTATCTCCTCCACCGCAACCCACTCGCCGACTTAGTCCTCGCATTCGAGAGCCACCTGTTAAATTGAAGGACTATATTTGTACTACTACTTGCACTTTAAACCCACCCTATGCTGCTCTCACTTCCATGCCTGAACTTTCTTCAGGTGCTCGTTGCCCTATTGTCGATTAGCTTTCTTTCTATAATTTTTCAATTTTGCATTCTAGATTTTTAGCTGCAGTTACAGATGGTTCCGACCCTGTTACATATTCTGAGGCCTCTGGTCACTCTCACTGGTGAGCGGTAATGACAAATGAGATTGATGCACTTGAGTGGAACAATACCTGGTTCCTGTCTCCCCTTCCACCTGTCAAACATACTATTGGAAGTAAATGGGTGTTTCGAACCAAGTATAAGTCTGATGGTTCGATCCATCATTACAAGGTTCAGTTGGTTGTTCTTGGGAGCCTTCGGATTGAGGGCACTAATTATACCTTTTTAAATAATTTATTTATAATAAAATATAAGTCAAACATATTTAATACTGCACCAATTAGTTACAAATCATTTGATCACAACAAAAAATTTCAAAACATCCAAAGTTGAACATTATCAGCACCTTCATACAAACATTTTAATTTAAAAAACATATCCATCATCATATTTCCAATTTCCAATAGCCAGCGGTATTGAATGCCGGTTCTGGAATTTTTTCATAGGCACCGATAGTGCATACCGAAAATCGGTATGCACTACCGGTGCCTATGAAACTACATTTTTGCACCGAGTCACTTGGGCACCAGTATTTCAAAGGCTCTAAATACCGGTGCCTACATTGTGAACATACTGATCCTAGGTACTTAAAAGGCAACTGTGTGATGCTACTTTAAATGTGCATTTTAATTTTTTTTCTCGAGAGAGCAAAGAGAAGAAAAATATTCTAAATATCTAGCACCGGTATGAAAACCAGTGCCTATGGTGATCGTACCGGTGCTAGGTACTTCAAATGCAGCTATGTTATGTTGCTTTAAATGGGCATTTTAATTTTTTTTCTTCCCGAGAGAAAACAGAAGAAACATATTCCAATTGACTAGCCCCGATAGTCTGACCGGTGCCTATGATGGTGCTATCGGTGCTCATAAAAATCCCTAAAAATATTGGAAAAAATTCAAAAATTTTGTTGCTCTGCTCCATAGTAGCACCGGTATGACAGAAATACAATACCGGTGCTGGAATATTTTGCTCTCTAAGTTAACTTTTCCATTTTTACAATTATGTCCATGGGACTAAATTTGGAGGAGGCAAATCACAAACTTGGACAAACAAGAAAACAATTAAATAAGGGACAATTACGTTATTGATAATTGGGCTACAATGGGTGAACGGAAGAGCTTGTAACATAATTCTTGGAAAATTACACTGTGCTCAAAATTGTTTTACCTCATTACCTGTTGTTCCAAAATACATGATTTTTGCTATTGTTGACTAAATATAGAAATATAAAATAAATGTTTTTTGGGAAAAATATTGAAAAGCGCTTGTACATGTTCTAAAGTAACTTATGGTTGATTACTGGGAAGTTACAAAGTGAAATCAGAAAGGATTATGGATATATTTTTGTGCTCGATTTTTGATAAATATTCCATTGCAGACAGGGAAAATACAATGGGGGTGTATATGTTAGCATCACGTTTGAGCGGATTTCAATTTGGAGTCACGAGTAAAGTTTTTTACTTTTTGCACTTAGGTCCCTCGAAGAAAGTTGGAGTTGTTGAATCACGAAATTGGTGGAAAAAAATTCAATTTAATAATAAATGATCGCAACTCTGCAATTTAGGCATGTATGGGTGAACGGAAGGATCCCGAAAGTCAACTTTAATTACTTCTATAAATTCTTGGAAAATTACACAGCGGTCCTAAATTGTGTCAACCCATTACCAATTTCTCCAAAATACTTGATTTTTGTTATTATTTCCTAAATATAGAAATATAAAATAAATATTTTTTTGGTAAAATATTGAAAAGCGCTAGTACATGCTCTAGAGTAACTTATGGTTGTTTACTTGGAAGTTACAAAGAGAAATTGGAAAGTATTATGGATATGTTTTTGTGCTCGAGTTTTGATAAATAGTCCCTTACTGATGGCATTTAGTGCTAGGAGAAAATATGGAAAACGCATGTGAATCACAAATTCAATCGACATACGACATATGGAAGGAAAGCCTATAAGACTTTGCCAAGAATACACAATACTCTTTTTCCTACTGGATTTTTTAAATAAGGTTGTGTATACATAGGAAAATGCATTTTTGAGATTGGCTAGAGCATAAAGAAGCCCAGAAGAAAGAAGCCTCCTAACATTTGGCCGCATGGGCCTAACCATAAGTTACTTAGATAGTTGACTAGTTAGTTAGTTAGCAAGTTGATTTGGGCCGAGATTGTGCTTGTACATTCGGCCAGGGCTGGTAAAATTTCAGCCGAGATTTATTTATTTTTAGGATTAGATTAGTACATTTAATTGTAGTTAGTTTAGGACAAAGAAAACAAATCCTATTTGAACTAGGTTTTTGCAAAATCCAGTCTTCTTTGTTGATTGGCGATTTCTCCTCAAAAAAAGGGTGAAATGGCTGAAATTTTATTAACATTATTATCAATCATATATTCAGAATTTTGAGTTCGTACTCTTTGCTTGAGAGTGTTCCTCATTGTTTCTTAATCCAGTAGGTTAATTGTCATAAATATCGAGTTGTTCATAATCCCGAGGGTTAATTGTGATCATTTTTGCACTTAGGTCCCTCCAAAAAGGTTGGAGTTGTCGAATGACAAAATTGGTGGAACAAAGAAGCAATTCAATAATATATGATTGCGACTTTGTAATTTGGGCATGTATGGGTG
Source organism: Rubia tinctorum (assembly GCA_032355605.1). Taxonomy (NCBI): domain Eukaryota; kingdom Viridiplantae; phylum Streptophyta; class Magnoliopsida; order Gentianales; family Rubiaceae; genus Rubia; species Rubia tinctorum. The sequence continues at coordinate 10,366 of JAULKM010012162.1, forward strand.
TATGTAAGGGTCCCAAAAGTCAACATTGATTACTTCTACACAGTCTTAAAAAATTACAATGTAGCCCAAAATTGTATTACCCCATTATCCATTGCTCCAAAATGCATGATTTTTGTTATTCTTGACTAAATATGGAAATATTAAGTAATTAAATTTTATGGTGAAATATTGGAAAGCGTTAGTACATGTTCTTGAGTAACTCATACCATAAACCCCTTTTCAAATGTAACTCATACCATAAACCCATTTTCCAAAAACAATTCTATGGGTACCGATATTATTACCGCTGCCATTCCTCAACATACCGGTTCTATCTATATTGCCACCAAAATTTTATGCGCCAAAATTACTTTTCTAGTCTTAGGCACCGGCATTAGCACCGGTGTATGTCATTCATTCAAAGCCGATGCTAGAAAATTTTAAATTCAAACATTTTTTCTCCAAAGACACCAGTATGTGGTACTGGTATTCAGTGTACCGGTGGTGAATTTATTATAGGCACCGATATGTTTTTGTAGCATCGGTATCACTGACATACCGGTTCTTATGTACTTGTTTTCTAGTAGTGAAGGGACTTAAGACCCAACCCAGAGACTTAGAATGTTCGTGATCTTGTGGAATTGAGTTCATGATACATGCTTGTTTTTCAACAATATAAAGGTAGAAATAATTAACTTATTGTGTAAACTCAGGTGTTCTAAGAACAGATTCATGGTTCTGGACTCCTATCCTCTTAGAAATAAACTGACGATGGTATTTATTATTCTAATTCTTAATGTATTTTTCAAGCCCTAAACCCAAAGTTAGTAGTTATACATGCTGTGACTATTATAAGCTACATTCAGCTTATATTTATATTTATACATGTTCGAATAACATGAATTGAGACTCATTTAATTTTTAATAAATATGAACAGGCACGTTGAGCCAATGAACTTTGTGGGATGCTTGGAGAATGACAATGAGTCAATGAATTTAGTGGGATTCTTGAAGAACGGTAATGAGCCAATGACATACTGGGATGTTCGAAGAAAGGTGATGAGCCAATTATTTTTGGAGCACTCTGAGAAAAGTGTTGAGCCAATGAACTTAATGGAATACTCTAAGTTTGGAAGAGAGCCGGAGACAGATGAAGCCACTCCTGAGGATGCCAACTCCTAAATTTCCAATAGAATAAATGAAAATTGAAGGCACCTCATCTGAATAAATTATCATTACCTTTTGTGATGATAATCAACATTATTTCCATCATTTACTTCAAACTTAATGATTGTATGTTCACTACCACATAAACACTCCTCTAGCACCAATTTTTCGGCACTGATTTTTGAAAATCGATGCCCCAAATAAATTAGCACCATTTTTTTTGAATTAGCACCGGCTTTTAGAAAATCGGTGCTATTTTTAGCACCAATTTTTAAAAACCGGTGCTCATGTAAAAAACCGGTGCTAAAATTTTTAAAATTCAATCTTCCTGCCAAAAATTTCAAAAACTTCGCCAAAATTTAGCACCGATTTTCAAAAACCGGTACTAAAGTAAAAAAAACCGGTGCTAACATTTTAAAAATTCAATATTCCTGCAAAAAAAATCAAAAAAATCGCTAAAATTTAGTAGAGCTTTTAAAAAACAGGTGCTAATGTAAAAAAATCGGTGGTTACATTTTTAAAATTCAATCTTCCCGGCAAAAATTTCAATTTTTTTTCCAAAAATTGTAAAAAATTTATCAAAAGTTTCATTTAATGGATGCAGTTGCGCGTAACCGATCTAAGCTAAATTATATTTTTTCTTAAGTTTTAAAATCGTTTACTTCTTTTGTTGATTTTAATTAATAGCTAAGTTGATTTAAATTAATCAATTATCAACCTTTACTGACCTAATATATATTAATAAGAATAAAAATATTTGACGTTAACTATATAACGTCCAACTCTTAATTGATTTAGTTTATATATATACAAATAAGAATGTTTGAATTTAACTAATTAACGGCCCTTCTTCTCCCATACATGCCCAAATTTTAAATTTGCAATCGTATATTTTTCAATTGAATTTTTTGTGTCCCTAATTTCGTGATTCCAAACTTCCAAATTTCTTGGAGGGACCTAAGTGCAAAAAGTAAAAACTTTACTCGTAACTCGAAAACAAAATTCGCTCGAACGTGGTGCTTCCCTGTACACCCCCATTTTATTTTCCAAATCCTTAACGGAATATTTATCATCGATCGGGCACAAGAATGTATCCGTAATCCTTTCCGTTTTCTCTTCCTTACTTCTATGTAATTAACTATAAGTTACTCTGGAACATCTACTAGCGCTTTCCCACAACTAACCAAAAAAAATATATTATTTAATAATTTTATATTTAGGTAAGAATAACAAAAATCATGTATTTTGGAGCAATGGATAATGGGAAAACACAATTTTGGGTCATAGTGTAAATTTCCAAAAATGTGTACAAGTAATCAATGTTGACTTTTGAGGCCCTTCCGTTCACCAATACATTCCCAAATTGCAAATTCGCAATCGTATATTATTCTATTGAATTTTGGTGTCGCCAATTTCGTGATTTGACTATTCCAAATTTATTGGAGGGACCTAAGTGCAAAAAGTAAAAACTTTACTCGTAACTCCAAATTGAAATCCGCTTGAACGTGGTGCTTCCCCATACACCCCCATTTTATTTTACAAATCCGTAACAGAATATTTATCATTGATCGGGTACAAGAACGTATCCGTAATCATTTACGACTCTTCCTTATTTCTATGTAATCAAGTTTAAATTACTCTAGAACATCTACTAGCGCTTTCCCAAAATTCACCAAAAATATATGTTATTTAATAATTTTATATTTAGGAAAGAATAAAAAAATCATGTATTTTGGAGCAATAGATATTGGGGAAACACAATTTTGGGCCATAATGTAATTTTCCAAAAATGTGTACAAGTAATCAATGGTGACTTTCGAGGCCATTCTGTTCACCAATACATGCCAAATCTCGGGTCAGATTTGGGTTGACTTCGGTTGTGCCGGGTGCATGTTCGGGTTGATATATCTTGGGTCAGATTCGGGTTTCGGGTTGATTTCGGTCGTGTCGAGTGCGGATTCGAGTCGATATTTCTAGGGTCAGATTTGGGTTTTGGTTGAATTCGGTCGTGTTGGGTGCGAGTTCGGGTCGATATTTCTCGGGTTAGTTTCGGGTTTCGGGTTGAATTCGGTCGTGTTAGGTACGGGTTCGGGTCAATATTTCTCGGGTCAAATTTGGATTTCGGGTTGAGTTCGATCGTGTTGGGTTCTCGGTTCGTGTCAGAGATTTACAACACTAGTTATGTGGCCATCATTCGCAACGTTTTCTTGTCCTTTTCATTCAACTTCGGCTGTTGTCTGCTCAAGCCATTTAAAATTCTAGTTAGGTACTAATTTTGTTGCAAGCAGTGGCAGAACGAACAGTATTTTAGGGGGGCTTACTTGCACTGGTAAAAAAATATTTCGGATGCTATATATATTGGTATTTATTTTCGAGCGTTGAATTACACTAGATTTTTTTCCGAACACTTAATTCGACATGTTCAAACAAAATTTGATTAAATAATAAAGTGCACATAAAATAATTCAATTTTTACAAATACGACAAATCACATTTACAATTATTCGATTTTGTTAATTAATTTATTAAAAATAACATAAATAAGATTTAAAAAATAAAATTAGTGAGCAAATCACATGTATAGATTTATTTTAACCTAATTGAAATTAAAGTATGCCTAAATTAATTAAATTGTTTAATAACTAGATAAAATATCATAATTAACTGAAAATATATACCTTTATTGAGATTTTGTTAATTTAGAAAAAATTCAAATCCATCCGCATTAATTTGAAAATGATATAAAGAATCTTTATGATCCTCCCATCTTATTAATGATGGTAATAAAACTAATATGAGTAAAGTTGTAAAGATAAATTGGTAATTTGGCACAGAATATAAAGTTTTAGTTATGAAACAATATCTGTAAAACTA
>JAULKM010012171.1:0-14710 GCA_032355605.1 Rubia tinctorum
AACATGGTAAGTTTCTTCTTCTTTACCATAAGTTCACAAATTGCCAATCAATTAAAATCATTAGCCACACGTGTCTTTATCAACTCTCCATAATTAAATTCACCACACGTGACTTTACAAAGGAATATGAAATAATGTGGCTTTTCTTCCACATTTTTCTGGTATTAGTATAGGCAAAGTTGCATAACTGCACACAATTAAGTTAGCTAACCAGGAGGATGAATTTTGATTCAATTGTCCAGGGACAATCTTCTGTAATACCCTCAAATGAATTTCCTCCTGTATCCTACTCTTACATTATCTTTCGAAACCAGCAGTTGTTGCATCCAAAGTCCAAACCAAATGGCTATGGAATTTTGATCACTGCATTTGTGTGTATTTCTATTAGGCCTCGGTGCCATTTGTTAGGATAATGGAAAAGGAAGGAAGAAAAAAGCAACACAAATTTAACGTGGTTCACCAAACATGTTGACTACATTCACGAACAAAAACATATTAATCTTATTTCTCACAATGGATCAGACAGATTACAGATGTTAGCAATTACGACACGCTGGACAACCGAACCCAAACTACAAATACAGAAGGGTGATTTGAAGACCAGAACAAATGTCTACCAAACTCACACTTAAAATCCTTCACTCTCCCTCTATTTATAAGAGTTCAAGTGCAGCTCAAAAATCTTCCAATTCATGTACTCCCTCTGTCCCTCTATAAGTGTTCTACTTTACTATTCATCAATAAAGAAGATACTGTTTAGATTGTAAAATTTTATAAATATATGAATATGAAAATTTTCGTGTGAGATCTTCTAACATTCATCGCATTGCATTGAGAAAAGTGCGTTTAACCCTATATTTTGCATGAAAGTGCAGAAATGACATTGTAAAATCTGAAAGTGCAAAAATAACCCTGGAAATCGTTGGCCAAAATGTCAATGAAATAAATGGCTTGAAATTATTGAAATAACCATTTTACCCTTCTGTTAAAATTGTTTAAAAATAGAAAATGGAAAAGACACTAATACCCTTTGTTTTTAACAAAACAACAACAATACCTCTCTCATTCCTTTCTCTCTCCCGTTCCCATCCAATTCCTCTCTCTCCCGTTCCCTTTTCCGATTCCGATTTCATCCAGCCCACCCATATTCGACTTCCCTCTCCGCTGAAACTCGACGATGGTGCGATGGGATAGCGGGGCAACGACGACAGTACGATGGGTTGAAGAAGAAAGGATGATACCTTGGAACGATGACCACGACGATTGGTGGAAATGAGGGTGGGGGAGGTTAACGATGGAGGCGTTCACCAGGGGGAGATGTAGTGGGCGATTCGTGGCGGGTGAGAGGTGGTGGATTTGCGGGGGATTCGTGGCGGCGGCGACGATGACGTGTTAGTGGCGGGGAGAGGTGATGGGCAGAACTAGGGTTTGGTGATGGGGATGGGCGACGGGGGTAGGGAGCGGAGGGGAGAGAGATTTGAGTGGATGGCAAGAGTTGTGGAGATGGTGAGGGAGAGGGGGGGAACAGGTGGTGGCGAGGGGGAGGTCGTGGGCTATGGCTAGGGTTTCAGGGCTGCGGGACTGGTGGGAGATCGTCGTCGTACCTCTCAAAGATATAATTTATAAGCCCTAAATGCTTACTAAATACAATTAAGTAGATAGTGGCAAGTAAGGGTCGTTCACAAAGAAGAATGATTTTCCTAAGCGTTTACAAATATAAGGGTGGATATAAGCCTATATATACATAGATATGTAAAAGCAAGTAAAGAGGGGAGTTTGTTGGTTGTTTTTTCTTAAGTTATGAATTTAAAGATAAGACAACTAGCAAAATCAAGTAATTATGCTAATCATGCAACAAACTAAGAAAAGAGGTAAAAACTACAAATGACAAAGCCTTGGGGGCAATAGATATCCGCTTCCGAACCACTTATCTATCATTGAATCTACAACATATTCAATACTTTTACTACTTGTTGTGAAGATAAATCTTCTACACTTCTTTGATAGTAGTTTACAAGAGTACATTCGACATCTCTTGCTAAACCTCACTAATGACCCCTTTAGTCGTTCAACGGCTAAAAGTATTCCATTAATGGCATTAAGTACAAAGAATACACAATCTTGGTGACACTTATAAACACTACACCGTTTTTAAGCATTGAACCAATTCATGCATTTATACAAGATTAGGCAAGAACGTTCAACGTTCATAAACTTCTCTTATTTGCTATACAAAAAAAACATGGTAAAGAATTCGACATTATCACATCCATCTAGCATTCATCAAATCATCAACCATATTAGAAACTCTAATTCATGCTCTTGGATTCCATATAAAAATAAAGGAGAATTAGCTACTTTCTCCTAACCCTAACAAGCAATCATAAATGCAATTCATAAACTCAAACTTCTAACACCATTAATGCATTCAACAACTAAATTCAAAGCACAATAAATACACAATAGCAAAGCATTAAATAGATAGAAATGATTCTCTAGACATGGATGAGGAAGCTTCAATCCATTGCTCCCAAGGAAATTACTAGCCTAGATAATGAAAAAACATAACTAATCTACAAAATCTAAGAAAAGAAGAAGAAAACTGGGGTTTGGAAAAGAGGAAATTCGGTCAAGAAGAGCTAAGAAATGAGAGAATAAAGTGCTATATATAGTACAAGAAAAATGGGAGTAAAAAGGAAGTTTCAGGGTGATGTTCGCAACTCGCAACGCTACAGTGTCAAAAATCACCTCCCGGGAATCCTAATTTGCGAGTAGCAAAACTTAATTCGCGAGTCGCGACACAATCAGGCCAGTTTTTGTTTTGCTTCCTCTGGGTGAACCGTTGATCATTTTTTAGAGTTCTTGTAGTTGTTTTTATAGTAATCGAGAAGAAAAATCCAATGGTGCCACACTTGGAGGCTGGTTCATCTCAGATAGTTCTCAGAACTCTGCTTCAAAACATATATCATTCTGCATCCTCTAATTTGCTCTCCTTCTTTACTTTATCTTCTACCACTTTGTAAGTGACCTTCCTTCTTCTACAATTCTTGTGAATGACCTTCTTCAATCTTCTACCATCCATGAAAATGGCCTTATCTAAGCCACTTCGAAGTGCTTACAAGCAATCTACATATTAAATTCACAAAAGGAATCTAGATGCTCGTAAGGACAAAAAATCCACTAGACTCAAAATAGGTTACAAAATGAAGGATTTGGATACAAAAACCAAAAATGGCAATCAAAACCCTTTATTATGTAAACCTAATTAAATCTAGAAATTTTCTAACAAAAAGATAACAAAATATATGTTAAATTCTTTGGAAAATACATGAATTTGACATTTCATCATATACCCTTTGTACTAACTATATATATAAATACACACAGCCATAATTATTTGTGGGTTTTACATTCTATCACCTCTTGGCCACATACTTTCGCCGCCACCTAGGTTTCACTATCCGTCCACTGCTCAATACTTGCTTCTAAGACTTACCCTTAAATTTCTGGCCAAGGTCCAAGGGACATCTCTGGGAACCTCTGACACTGAACCGCCTCCGGCCTACGAAAGACATTAAGGCTTTAGGAATTGACCTACTCATCTTCACGGCCAGAGTTGACCGGTTCATCTTCAAGGCCACTAACTTGTGATGAAACGTACCCTGATCCGTGCTCTGACCGTGCAACCTCATCTCCCTCATATTTGTAGTATGAAAACCAACTATCACCATCACAGAGGGTAGTTGAGCGGTTATTTAAGAGTTTCACTCTCCCTTGAGGATGGCGGTGACATGGTAGGAAAATAGGTAATAAATAAAAGGCTTAAAAGAAGAGGAAACACTACAAGAAAGAACACCATTTACTTCGGTTCTATCAGGTTTTTTACCTTGGTTTTTAACCTATAAAAACATAGGTAAATGTAGGCTGAGTAAAAAGTATACTTTTTATTTCGCTTAAAGGCGAGAGGTGTTTCCTAAGTCTTAGATGGTTGGATGGTCTACTATCACACTCAGGGTGTTCATGTTTTGAGGTTATTGGAGAAGAAAAGCGAGGGGGATTTCAAGTTGTTGGTTCAGAACTTGCTAGGATTCTCTCCAACTCAAGTGGCATTTTCCTCCCGTTCTATTCTTGCAAGACATTAGCCACTAGTTGGCTTAATGTGAATTTCAAAGCGTCGATCCTTACGTGTAGAAAAAGTACCGACACACCGGACCTTGTCCAGATGTTCTTTCTTGTTAAGCGCAACTCCTTGTATGTCCTCCTTCCCAACCCTGATAAACTCGCTGAACTATTATTTTCTTTTTAATCCCTCATATAAATTAATAGTAATTAATTTCATTTGCTCGAAATTATACTTGAATAAATGCACTCATATTATATCAACTAAAAAGTTGAAAAACTTACAATTTATAGGGAAACCAACTCCGCATCTTTGGTGTGGAAATTACCCTCCTTACAATGCCTTTTGTATCATTTTAACCAATTTTCAAATCGGGGAACCTTTTCATTTTCCCTTTGTTTCTCCATTATGCATCTATGGGGTGATGGATTTGAGGGTTTTTTGTGTTTATATGTTGGAGGAGAAAGGAAATGGGGATGACGAAATTTGGGTCTTTGGAGGGGGAGGGTGCCATTTTTGGCAACAAATGATTTTTCAAAGATTTTTGCCTTTACCCCCTAAGTATGACACATAGAGGTATTCTCCATCCAGTGCTGCGACGTCATAAGGATCGTGCGATATGTCGGTGACATTTAATTTAGGTCCTCGTGGGTCAAGATCAGCCCAATAGACCCGTTTCATAATAATGTGCAACATAATAGGATTGTTGACCATAAATTGGATTGCACGACGTTTGAGCCAATTTCTCCAATACCATGGATTGAATGTCATTTAATAGGTCTACGTATGGACCAAATGACCTATTTCACGTTCATGTACGTCATTGCTAACTGATCGTCCTCTTTTCGGTATGTGAGATGCCAGGTGCAATGTCGGCAACTTGGGTTTCCATAGGTTTCCCGTAGTTAAAAATCGAGACAACAAGATATCCGCTCCCTTAGTTACATATGATTTTCATTTTAAGCCAACTAATAGTCATCTAACTAACAAAAATTGAGGGTTTGAAAATTACCGGTTCGGTTATGAAAAATATTGTTGATGGTCAGTCATAGCCGATGTTATTCGAGGACTAAAGACATATGTTTCACAAATTGCATTGGGTTTCGGTTATTTTGAGCCCACGAACTGTCACTTATGTTACAACCGTAATGGTTTGAACATACACTGGTTCTATGGTTAATATTGTTGAGGGCCAGTTAACGTTAATGATATTCATGGCCAAAAGATATTTGTTCTAGTAATTAGAAAGGGTTTTACCTTTAAGCCCATGGACAGTCAATCCTATTACACAAGTAATGTTTTGAACATTACTAGTTCAATGATTAAGATTGTAAAGGGTCTGTTATACCCGATGTTATTCTAGGTGAAAAGATATCAGTTATATCAAATACAAAGGGTTTTCCCATTAAGCCCATGAACAATCAATTCTATTGTAAGACTAATGGTTTGAACATTATTACCTGTTTGATGGTTAAGCATGTTGAGGGCCAGTTACAGCCGATGTTATTCAAGGCAAGTAGATATCGGTTACTACAATTACAAAAGGTTTTCCCATTAAGTCCACTAATAGTCAACCCTATTACTAGAGTAATGGTTTTAAAAAATTACTCGGTCGATGTTGAATATTGTTGAGGGCCAGCAATATCCGGTCCCAGTCAAGGCTAAAATATATCAGTCGATGTTTAAGATTGTTGAGAACTTTACTTTTCCATTGAATTCACCACGTCAATTCCTCCACCGATGAGTTTTCTGAAGCCTTCTACAATGTCCAGGTACAAAGTCATACTTCCATGCCTCAATTGACAATAATTTGTTCCCTCTAAACAAATGGGGCATGCCTTTTGACCTTTAACGGAATAGCCAAACAAATTTCCATGTGCACGTAAGTCTTTACCCGTGCAAAACAACATGGCTATAAACTCAAATGACTCCTCTCAAAACCCATCATCAATCCTCATTTCAGGGTCTTATATATTTTTTAAGGTCAACCACCAAGGGGGCTAGGTACACATCGATATCGTTGCTCGGTTGCTTCAGACCCGAAATCATTAGAGATAGCATTATGTACTTGCACAACCATGGGCAAGTTGTATATCATTACCATCACCGATCATGAACTATGATTGTTGCTCATATTACCAAACGAGTTTATTCCATCGGTGCACAAACCTAGCCTCAAGTTACGTGACTCATTCCCAAAGAAGTAAAATACCACATCTATTTTTTCACTGATCACCATCGGCCGGATGGCAAATGATATCAGGATTAACCATTGTTGGATCTGCATGCCAACTCATATTCCTTTCATCCTCAAGATTATCAACCAATCTTTCAATCAGAGAATAATAAATAGATACGAAACAAACTTGACAGAAACCTTCTTCGTCTGCCAATTTTCAATTTCTCCATCAACATCCAACTCCTTCAATTTGAACCTTGGATCATTGCATTAAGAGAATTCCTCCAAATTTAAGTGATCTCCCATGTACAAGATGCAATCATTCCGACAAGCATGTATCTTTTCACAATCAATGCCCATCGAACATAGTCCCTTATTCGCATCATATACCGTTTTGGGTAGTCTATAGCCAACCGAAAGCATTTCTTTCAACACTTTCAACAGACTAGAGAACCCTACATCACTCGAGGAATACTTTTTTTTTTCACATTCATCAACAACATAGCTTTCAATAATGTCATTCCTTGGGGGTATCCATCATGTAGAAGTGTCTTATTATGTCCAGGCAAGTCTGAAATTCTTTTAGCATTTCCACTGTAGTTCTTGGAAATCTCCTCAACCAACTCATCCATGCTATCATCCTTCTTGGCCTCTACTTCATTTCTAGTATGCTCATCCAAATTCTCCCCATGCCAAAACTGAATTTTATATGTTGGATCAAAACCGTATATAAATAAGCCATCCTTCAAACTAATTGCTTCTTCATGAATAGCGGTGTTCTGGTACTTCTTGTAAGGACAATATACATACAAAAAATTCTCCTTCACAGCATTAGCGAATGAATATATTATAATGTTAGCTACAAAATATTAATACCCCTCGCTTGTTCAATCTTCATCAAAACAATGGGTTTTATCCATGGACATTCCTACAAATAAAATAATAAGTACACATTCCTTAGGGTCCTAACTTAGCAACCAAAACATTCACTTACATTCATTCAATTAATGTATTCCGTGAATATGTGTGTGTGTGTGTGTATGTATATATATACACACACTCATATATGTCAACAAAAACATTCATTATCATGTAATTACCATACACATATACAATAATGCATTCCCTAATTTAAGCAACTCATAGTTAAACACATCCTCTCAAATGAATTGAACGAACCTAGAACCCTAAATTGGAGATGAAAATGCAAAGTTGGATATTGGAATACTTACTTGCTAATTGAGTTACCAAAATCCACAACCCTATTTATTCCCCACCTTCAACAATTTGGATTTGGTTTTTGTAGTGACATCTTGAATGTGGAAGAAATTTTTGGGTATCATGACAATTTGGTCAATGGATAAAAAAATACTAACTAAATCCCAAATGATGTGACATTGCCCAACCCGTTGTTATAAATTCATCAAACCAATCAAGAGTGAAAAGTCGGTCATCTCATAAATGACTACTATTGTTTGATCGAACCCACATTACCGATGTCACACATACGTTGGTCGTAATTTTTACTTCGATTTTCAAAAATATGTAACTCGGTTACCACAGAACAGAGGTAAAAAAATCTTATTATTTACCTCGGTTTTTTTATAACCGGGTTAACTATTATCTTTTACTTTGGAAAAAATAATCGAGGTAAAAGAAATTTTCACCTCGTTATTTGATCTATGGCAAAAAAACCGAGGTAAAAGGGCAAAGTAATAGGTCATTTTTCTTGTAGTGAAACTTTCATTCTGATCCGAGTTGAGAGAAATGGAAAGGGTGAAAATGCCTTGAGAATTCTGGAATTTTTCTTTAATGACCATGTCCAACAACTTATCTCCGACGATACCATTATTGATTTTAATTATTCGATTAGAGTCGTTGCCATTATTTCCCCGCATTCCCAGTGGGGCGGGCTTTGAGGTTGTGCGTCGTTTTGATCCCTCTTTTTCCCCCATTCTAGGAGTTTGAGTTATGATTCCTTCTATGAGGGCGCCAATGTCTACTCCCCCATTCCTGGGTTTCGATGATTGTTCTTGAACCTGGTATTGAATCACGTAATCACGCAGAACCCTACCTTTTGTGCACCTTTCAATTTCGGATCTAGGGTGATGGTATTCCTCGGTATCGTGGCCATTACTCAAGGACCTCCTCGAAGCAGAATCTTTCATGGGAGGGGGAGCTTGAAATAGATTGCGATGAATGGTTAAGATCTCCACGTGAGATTTAGCTGCAGGGGTGTAGCTTTCAAGGTTGAATTTCGAAGATTATGACAACTTTTTGCTCCTATAGTCGTTCGGCCTTACATACCTTTCCACCACTTTGTTAGCATTATTTTTTTCATTTTGCCATCTTTTTTTACCTTTTATTATTGTTCGACAGTATCTTGTAAGTGTTGCAATGTCTCTAGGGTTTTAGCTATCAATTTCTTATAAAGATCGACATCGCTCGTGCCTTGCATTCATGTATTCTAAGATGATACCGGATTTTGTGAGATCGATGACGACAAGGTTTTCATCTACATATCGATGGTAGAATGCTTCCGTAGTTTCCCTAGGCTTTTTCCTGCTGGAATATAACTCTACCATAGTTTTGGTGAACCTTTTTTTTTGAAAAAACTGACTAAACAATGCCTTGTCAAAATCTCTATAGGAGTATAATGTAACGTAGCCTAGCTTGTTGAAACACTCGTGTGCCTTACCTTGAAGGTAACTCCTAATAAGCTTGCATATCAATTGTTCCTTGAAACCTCGATAGTTCATTAAACTTAGGAAAGCATGTATGAACTCCCTGGGGACAAAATCACCACTGTGTTTGGGAGGTCCTTCTAGAGGCTTCGTGTTGAACGACCATCAAGTAGACGTAATCAAATGAGCGAAATGAGAGCTAGTAGCCAGTCCTGAGAGGCCTATAAACCGATCCAACTCCCCATCTAGATCATTTTCAATTTCATTTCCAGGCCATGCTGCTCAATGGTCTGTGTGATGGTACGATGGCTGAGATGAATAATTGGAATTAATCTAGTATGATAGATGTTGCATCGCATAGCCTGAATGTGGTAGAAATCTTTCCATCGATTGATGGGGATATGGTTGTTGTATCATACAGCTAGATTGGGGTAGAGAATCCACCATTGATGAGTGTGGATGCTACTACTGACCAAGTTGTTCGTATTACTGCTAAAATCCCCTAAAACATACCAGCATATGTGATAATTCTAAACCAAGGTAGGGCAACATCGAGTACGCCATTCCTTGACCACATTTCAAGAAAGAAGGTTGTGGTCGAGATTGTGCTCCAAACCCTGGATAACTTGGGTGAGATACCATGGGAATAGGCTCAAATAATGTCTTTGTTTGAATCAATGAGGGTTTCAAAACTAGGGATCCCGTCGATGTTTTGCTCGAAATCAATATGGGCGTGATCTGGTAACCTGCTGCTTTGAGAATCTATATTTTTCATAAAAATTAGCTTGCGAGTTAAGCATCACATCATCTAGGATGCAATTTTTTCGATTGCTCATTCTTAAGCCTTTATATGAAAATCGGCCGAGAGCTCTATAAATCGTTCATCAGGCTACGCTCATAGGTTTAATGTGGGATTCATCATGTTTGTGTCCATCATCCTTGGTTTAGCACAAGCCTCCGTCTACCACAAAAATGCCGTTGCTCCGGGTTTAGGCCTCTAACAACACTAATGTTCAAACCCTTTCCAATCAAAACTTCATTCATCTCCGTCCTCGAGGGCTAAGATCCAAGATTAGGCAGTGTCTTGTTTTTTCAAAAGGTGACTGAACTTCTTCACCGACGCCTACGTTTTTCTTCCTCAATCATTTGCTTCTATGCAACATATTGCTGGTAGAATCATAACTAAATCGAGGAACTGACTATCTAACTTGATAGGTCCCACCGCGTGTTACAATTGATGATCCGACTAAATATTGAAGGTAAAATTAATGAGTATGATAGAAAAATCAAGTAAGGTCCATGAAACGGTTTCAAACATTGTAAAGTTAAAAATGAAAGGGTTTCTTTATGATTTGGGCTAAAAAGAAACATGGAATATTTAAGAGAATTTATTACATGACTAAGAAGGGGCTGGGGCCCAATTTAACGGGCTTTTCCGTCTCAGCAGTCACCCCCGGACCAAGAAAAGAAACTGACACCAAAAATCTTGATGCGAAGTTCCATTGCTACAACGAAGTCCAGAGGTGGTGCCAAATTGGTCTGAAAAATCGACTGAGGAGCTATGGCGAGAGACTGCTTAACACAAATTGCTGCTGGTTGCGCTGTCGGCGGTGCTGTAGGGGCCGCCGTAGGTATGCCTCCTCTCTTCTTCACTCCTACCGTATATTCCAAACCCTATGGTTTTAGGAAATTGGGGATTTTCCAAGCTTGACTGTTTTGTTTTTCCTTGCTTCAAGGTGCTGTATATGGAACTTATGAAGCTGTTAGATACAAGGTAAATCATGTTTCTTTTCATTAAACGAGTTTTCTTTGCTATAAAACTGATGTTTGTGCACACGAGTGTTGAGGACAACAGATTTGCATAGTATTGTTAGCCTTGTGTTTATTTTTGAATCCTAGGTTCTACCGTGATTTGTGCTTGCATTAAGTGCTGTCAATCTCAAACCTGAATTTCTGAACCGACCCACATTGACTCGATCGAACTCAACCCAAACTTAATCTGACTCGCAAAATATTGACCCAAACCCAATTCGACCCGAACTCAATTTTGACTTGATAATTTGGATCAAAACCCCACTCGATCCTAACGCAATCCAAAACCCGATTCGGAGCTGATAATCTGAGCCCAAACCCGAAACCCGATTTTGACCTAATAATTATAGCCTGAAATCCTAAATATTAAAATATCTCAAAACTCTAACACTGTCTTCAGAGATAGAGACACCAAATTAAATTGTGACCCACCAAATAAAATTTTCTAATTCCGCCTCTGCCCAACACTGACATACCGGTGCCTATGTACCTGTTTTCTAGCAGTGTAACCTAACCCGAGGAACATTACAAACCCGTCAGAACCTGACTTGACATTTACCCAATCCGACCTAACAAATAGATTTCGACACATTTTAACCCAAATATGTTTTGACCCGATTTGACCGGACAAACAGACTTTGACACTTTTTAACCTGACCTGACCTGCAAAACAGATTTCGACTCATTTCAACCGTTTAAACCCGAACCCGTTTTGACCCTACCTGATCCGACCCGAAAACAGATTTCGAACTGTTTCAACCGAACCCATTTGATCCAAACCCGAACCTGACCCGAATAACCGAATTGACAGCACTACTTGCATTATTTTAGTAATGTTAAGGGTTAAGGTCTTGGTTTTAAAATGCGCTCCGATGCGCTCGTATAATGCGCGATGCGCTCCGATGCGCTGCCTCCCCGCATTAGTTGCTTTGCTGCACTAGTTTTCCATGATGCGGCCGCATCCGATGTGATGCGCTACGATGCGGTCGCATCATGGCTTTGATGCGCTGGGTTGCTAAAACACCCATTTAATTAAAAAGTCCATTCAAGTTAAAAGCCCAAAAGTATAGAAAAGGAAACCATATCCTTCTTCTTTTTCCTCGTCGGCTTGTCCCCTGCTGCTCTACCCTTCGGTTGGCCATCTAAGACTCTCTCCACTCATCCTTGTCAACGGCTCTCTTCGGCGGGCCGTCTAAAACTTTCCTTGATAATCTTTAAACTTGAATTTTTTAAAAACTTTTAAGTCTAAAGTCTATGATTATAGTACTTAGGAACTAATATGTTGTGTTTGTGTCGTTTTGGTTTTTTAATGTATTTTTTGTCGAGACTTGGGAGTTTGGAAACTTGATATTATTCTTGTATTGTTGTTGGTACTTGGTAGTTAATTCTATGAATCTAACTTTACATTTGATTATTTTAACTTGCCTTGCATATGCATATATACATATATACATATATATATATATATTGAGTATAAAATGGGTAGCGCATCGGAACCATGATGCACTCGCATCGCATGGCGCATGGCGCATGACGCATTATTCTAATTTTGGGTCTCAGCGCATTTCAGCGCATCCTGCATTTTAAAACCAAGGCTCAGGTATGTTTTACTGGAGGGAGTTTTCAAAACCCAAGGTAATTATTGCAGTGCCATTTACATATGAATTTCCAATAGATAGAGGCTCTTTGATTGTATAATGTATATAAATGTTGTGGGGATTAATTTTTGCACTTGGCCTCTGGTCTTGTTGTTCTGAACCAATGCTTAACCATAACTCTCAGTTCTAATTTAAATAAATTAGAATAAATCTAAATTTGTTGTTTTTTTACTATTGGGGTATTGGTTTTCTGGTCTAATTTTACTAGTTAGAATTGAAGGAAAGCATCCACTCTGCTTGAGAATCTTCCTAAACAATGTTTTTGATTTAGATACAACTATTTTTTTTTGCTTTGATAGTATCTTTGCACTACTTACAATATTTTGTTGAACAATGTTTCGCTGCAATAAATGGTAAGAGGGAACCACTTCATGTGTATAATGAAAATGTATGTGTGATCTCTTCTGGTGCTTAAAATAATGAGAGAATACATATGATCTATAATAGTATGTATTTTTTGAATTGATATTCTAGTGCAGCTTGACTTATGTTGAAGAACTATCTAAGGCTACCAAAAAGAAATTGAATCAGGAAATGACTGAACACAACAAAGGATTGGCTAGTGCTACTCTGAAGATGTGAAAGCCAGCAATCCAGCATTATGAGTTTACTGAATTTGTTTAAGGTTGTTTTCCTGATTTGGATTTTCTTGTTATTTAGTGTGAACTGTTGTTTTCCTGATTTGGATTTTCTTGTTATTTAGTGTGAACTATGTTGACTACTAAGCAATATATTCTTAGTTAACTATTAATAATTTTATGTTTAGTATTATTATTAAATGTAACCAAATATATATTGTGATTTTAGCTATAAAAAATTGGTGTGCATTTATGTTGAGAATTTCTTTCTTTATTTATATTTAATTATTATTCTAAAAAAAATTGCAGTATGTTTACCATCGGCAAAATGTTACGACCAAATTTCAAACTAAAACTTTGGTCACTGGCTGCCACAGCTGGTGACCATTTTTTAAAAAAAATTGGTAAATTTTTTCGTCACTAAGTGCATAAAAGGGATTGGAGGGAAATTAACTTAGTAACTCATTCAGTGACTAATACTATTGGTCATTAAATTTTATTGACTAAACATTATTTGTCATCAATTCTTTAGTGACTAGAAATATTTGGTCATTATTTTTGTAGTGACCACAAATTATTGGTCATCAAATGTTTTAGTGACTAAAATGTACTAGTTATTAAATATTTTAGTGACAAAATCATTTTTCTCATTGAATATTCTTTTGACAAATTTTTTGGTCATCAGTGCAACATTTAGTGACCGTTTTTACTATATTGGTGACTATTTTTTTGACGAATATATTTTGTCACTAATATTTATGAAAAAAAATACTTGGTCATTAAAACCCGTCGCCTTGACCAACTGGAAAAAGTTGTCACTGGGAATTTTTGTGAAGGAGATAATGTGACCAACCGGTGACAATCCGATTTTGGTCACCAAAAGTCATTAGTGACTAATTTTTGACATTTAGTGATCAGAATCAGTCTGTCACTAAAGGCCTTTTTCTTGTATTGATATTTAATTTATAATCTTTGTGTTAGCAATGTTATTTTGATGTTATTCAATCCTTATTGTTTAATCTAACATACTCACAAAGTTTGAAAAGAAGTATTAGTAACAAAACTAAAAAAATTATGGGGTATTGTGGCAATCAGTCTTGAACTGGCAAATAAGTGTTGCGAAATTTGTTTTCAAGTAATGTCGAACTGTTGACTGGATGGTTGGTGGGTCGAAATTGTTAGGCCCACCAAAGTCTGCAACGTCGCTCAGTAGTCGACACCATGTCGCCAGATAAGACTTTGGTGCCGCGACGCATATATCGTGGCGGACAAAACTATGGTTCAAAACGACGTTGTTTTGGAACGATTATAAATAAGGGGACCATAAAAATTGGTTCAACCATCTATTCAAATTTTTTTTTGCAAATTCCAACTGTCTCCAGCTTCCTCTTCATCTTCTCTACCCAGGAAAAAAGTTTGTTCTTTCCTATCTCCTAACACCCAACTTTTCAAGTTCCTGCATACAATGTCAGATATGTGGTCTGTGAATGTGTTTTGATTTTTTGGCTATCTAGTTTTGTCTCTGATTTTTACGAGTGTGAACTTTCCTTGAGTTGAAACTTATGTACAGTGTTTTGGTTTTTGTAAAATGGTTTTTGTTTATGTTGTGCGGAATGGAGAAAGAACAAAAAATATGAACGAAATTAACAAGACACAAGATTTACGTGGTTCACCAATTT
>JAULKM010012182.1:0-14710 GCA_032355605.1 Rubia tinctorum
AGGAAATAAGAAAGAAAAGGAAATTTTGGAACTAATGTCCAAAACAAAATCCGAAAACAATTAAAAATGGTAAATTGTCGTCCCTGCATCACAAAATGGGTGATATAGTAAGTGGTGTTAGATGCAAATAGGGAGGACGCATTACCATAATGCGTCCTCTACCTTTTATCTTTTTTTAAAATTTCCTGCATGCAAAGAATGCATTTTGGTAACGCGTTTTATATGTTTTGTTTTTATTCCCGTCGAGAATCTTGTATTTCCTTCGTTGACCGGCTTTTTTACCACAATGTGAAGACGCATTATGATAATGCGTCTTCGATTTGCATTTATTCAGAGCTGCTCCAGCTTTCTCCATTCTGCTCCCTCTTTCCTAGCTTCATTTTTTTGCTCTCGCCCCTTGTCCCGTTTTCTTCTCCTGCGTTTTGTCTTCCCAATTCAGTAAGCTCCGTCGCTGCGCCGGAAACGACGGTTACGCCATTCTCCGCTTCGTTTCGCTACTGGAATTTCGACGAAGGTACGGTGGATTCGTAGATCTATTGTATGAGTGTTTGTGTAACATTTTTTTTGCTTGAATTCTTACCTCTCAATGACACTGTTGCTCCGATTTAGTTCTCCATGAGCTTCGCCAGTTGCTGTTAGTGCCGGATTCTGGGTTGAAGGAGGTGCGTAGGACACATGTGTCGGTCAGTTCTCTGCGCGTGTCCTTCACTCGCCACCCTGCAAGCCGCTCGTGTTGAGCACGCGCCATATTAGACGGAGGCGTTTGGCCGAGGATTGCATTTCATTTTTGGGGTATTTTTTTTGTTGACATTATTTTGTTTGAACAACGAAAGTATTTGGAGAGAAAAATGTGGAATACATTCTCTGTCTTGTACGCATTGGATTGGAAATCTTATTTTTGTTGTAGTGAATTTTGAAGATTTTTTTAGCAATATATTGTATGAACAGCTGAAATCCTTGAAGAGCATTTTCCGAAATACATTGTATAGGCTGTGTGACCCTTTTGTGGAGTTTAAGTTTTTGGTTGGTTGAACGAGAATGGTTTAACTTAAATTTTGCATAAAGCTGTGGGGATTTTCATATTCTGGCATGGAGAAAGGAATGAAAAAACTTATAATGTTATTAATGGATATTATTTGTATTCTGTTGGAGTCAATATGACCCCAGCCTTAGCATTTTGTATTCCAAATTGATGTTGAAGATTTTAAAGTCGTTATGGAAATGATTGAACTGACAGTGTTGAATGCTATTATTTGTTTGGAATGTACGGGGATTTTTAATGACATTTAGGGTGCGATACTGTGCAATTTTTACTATTATCTAGAGGTTTTCATCTTCTCTCAAGAAGGTATGTTTTACTTGAATGAGTCCTGATTTAGACATATTAGATGTATAATTATTGATGTGATAAGGAATGTGTTTTCATGTAATGCATCGATGTCTTGTGAATGAGTTTGGATTGTTTATGATGATGAGAATGTGAAGAACATGTTTTACTATGATGTTCCATATGCGGAATCATTGAATGGTAATCTACGTCATTGAATGGTAATATTCTTTTGTGAAGGTAATTAATTGTTGTATACTACTATGTTGCAGTTGTACGATGAATTTGTTGTTATACTTGTATAGAGGGGGTGTTATTAAGTATGATGTGAATGTGGGTGTGTACTATGATCCCCCCGTAGCTGAGAAACATGTGACTGCGAAGCGGAGATTAAGACACTCTCAATTAGTTGATTTAATTGTGGGATGGCTTGGTATTAATTGTGAATGGTTTCTGTTGAGAATCATTTATCGTTGTCGGAGAAGACTGAATCTTCTATGTATTATCGATGTTATGGAGTGGATGATGATGAGTTGACGGAGACCTTCTTCGATACTGTTGATAGAATGTCTTTATCGTCAGCGGATCTTTACATTATGCTGGAGAGGATTGAGACCAGCTTTGAACGTTTGGGTGATGTTGGCCCATACGCGTTCATGTCGTTGTTGAGCAATGTTCGAAACTATTCCCCGAAAACTTACCCTCCTTTTCCAACTCCTAATTATTGCTAAGGTTTTGGAGAAACTGGTAAGTGAGTCAACCTGCAGCGTATGTCCATCCAGGTTGCTGTCAGCCCTCCACGGGTGCTGGTTCGCATGGTGGTTATAATGAAGAACGAAATGTCTTCGACGATAACTACGTCGGTGAAATTGGCGAGGCTGGGTTCGACAGTGTTTTTGGTGACCTTGTTACAAGCAATTTAGATGTGGAGGGAAAGGATGCTGAGGGTGGGGAATTTGTAGCAGAAAACGATGATGATCGTTCCTTATCGACCGATTCGAATCCAGGGGATGATGATCGTTCATTTCTATACACAATCAATGTTTCCACTGCATTCTATCAAGTGTGGAATCCCAATGCCAGGGCATTTTTTATGGATTATGGGGGGCCTGAGAAATGTGGGTATGACCCAACTGACTGTGGCAGGATACTTCTTAATTATGTTCAAACGTCTGGGAAAGTTGATTTGGGTATGAGATTTTGAACTAAGCCGGAATTGGTGCAGGAAATATCTAGGTGGAGTTCAAAGATGAATAGGGAACACCGTGTTGTGGAGAGCAAGTCGCATAGGTGGTACACCAAATGCAGGGAAGTTGTGGATGGAAGTGGCAATTGTTTGTGGATTGTCAGAGCCAGCATTAAGTCATCCGATGGGATGTGGGAGATCAACAAATGGGCAAGAAGTCATTCTTGTATTGGTGTTGGCCGATCAGATGGCAACACAAACGTGACATCGATGATGATCGCTCGCTCCATTCGATATCAGGTTGAGACTGACCCGTCCTTCAGGGTCAGCGATGTCATAGAGCATATGCGGAAGGAGTTAAATGCTACCATTTCCTAAAGAATGCGTGGTACTATCGACAGAAGGCTATTGATTTGGCCTTCGGAACTTGAGAGGAATCCTTCGAAAGACTGCCCACGTTCATGGATGAGCTCGTCAGAGCGAATCCTACAACAGTTGTGGATTGGACGGACGTGCCTGATAGAGTACATGGTCATGGGTCTAGGAAGTTCAAGTTTGTGTTTTGGGCATTTGGTCAGGCTATAGAAGCCTTTCACCAATGCAGGTATGTGATCAGTGTTGATGGTACTTTTATGAAAGGAGGCTACATTTCCACCATGCTCGTTGCAGTTGTTCACGATGCGAATGATTCCGTTTTGCCCATCTCCAATACGATAGTGGATGCTGAGAAACATGAGAGCTGGGAATGGTTCATGGTCAAGTTGCGGCAACATGTGATAGGTAATGATTCCAGGCCAATATGTGTTATATCTGACCATCATTCGGGGATCTTGAATGCAATGGCACACACGGATGGATGAAGTCTAGAGTGAAATAATAATGACAAACCAGTCTCAGTGATATGGTGACGCTTCCTTTCTGCACGACCATTTTGCTCCGGAGTATAAGGGCATGAAAGTTGATGATGAATGCCCTTAGACGCAAAATGTTATCGCATACGATGATTCACAAACTCGGTTCCACCATCATTCTGAAAAACTTTAATAGTGGTGGAAAACTGATTCTCAACAATGGCTTCAAATTGCATATAAACCTCCACAAAATTATACTTACGTCGTAGAGGAAATAACCAAGTAAATCGAGAGTGATCATCAATAAAAATAACATAATAAAGATACCCGGCGCGAGAGACAACAAGTGAGAATCCCCATAGGTCACAGTGAACTAAATCAAGTACGCGTGGTGTGCGTTTTAAATTATCATTAAAAGAAAGACGTTTGCCCTTAGCCATCTCACAAGAAGTACATAAATGAGGCTTTGACAGCAAACTAGTGACTGACAGATTGCCAGCTTTATTTAAAGATGAAATTACAGAAAAAGGAACATGTCCTAACCGACTATGACATAGCTCAAAGGAGGCTTTGGCTTTATTTGAATCAACAAAAGAAACTAAAGCAGCAGCACCGTAATCTAAAACGTAAAGACCTCCTTCACTGTGTCCTCGGCCCACGAGATCCTTGGTAACCTTGTTCCGGATAGTAAAAGAAGAGTCATCAAAAGAAACAATTATATTTAAATCCCTTGTCAACTTGGCAATAGACAGTAAATTCTTGGTGATATTTGGAACAACCAAGACATCAGATAAAGTAAGAGAATCAGAAATCCTGGAATTGCCAACATGGGAAATATTCAAAGCAGAATCGTTACCAAAATAAACACGACGATTACCGTGATAAGGAGCGACGCTATCAAAATTGGAAACTAAGTCGGTCATATGATTGGTAGCACCAGAATTCATGTACCAATCAGGAGTGGTATTCAACTGCTGATAAAGTGGCTGAGTTGTGTCCGCAGAGTTTGCAACCTCATCAAGAGCAACATGTGAAAGCTTGTAGTAAAATTCAGTAAGATGACTGGGACGATGACACCATTTGCAGATGTACGTCGAACGGCTGGGTTGAGGTGGCGCACCACCGGAGGCTGGCGGTGTTGGATGGTCACCACCGCGACCGCGGCTGCATCCTCGGCCACCCTGTTCGCAGCCAAATCTGCGGCCTCCGCTGCCCCAATTCGCCTGTCCGAATCCCTGTTGAGAAGCAGCAAAAACAGAGGGAACCGGTCCAGAGGTAGACGAACGGCCTTTAAGCAAAAATTCTAATGCTTCAGCATCAGCAACAATGGTGTACAAATGAGGTGAAATATATTTCACCATTTGAGCAGAAGAATACTGGGAGAGTGTATCATTCAAGCCACGACAAAAAACAACAACAATGTTCTCTTCATTGAGGGAATGACCAAGAACACGCAATTCATCAAGAATATCTTTAAAACGCGCAAAATATTCGTGGACAAACAGATTTTCTTGACGAACTCCATAAAAACGATCAACGAGAAACAGACGACGAGCACGAGAACTGTTCAAAAATTTAGTAGCCAAAGCATTCCATACCTGAGCAGCAGTGACCATGTCATCAACTGCTGGCATTGCAGAAGGATTCGGGGATGAAAAAAGGCAGCTTGAACAAGCTGATCTGTCTGGATCCAAACCTCACGGGAAAGAGCATCGTCAGAGGCTTTGTCTTCCGATTCCTTGGAGGACAAGCTCGCAGTCTCCGGAGGGCAGACAATTGTGCCATCAACATAACCAATTAGCCTGACAGTTCTTAAAACAGAAGTAACCTGAGTACGCCAGTGAGAGTAGTTGGAACCATCAAGGTTGATTGTAATGCAGTTGATCAACGAAAGAAGAGTAATTGATGTCACCGGGAACAGATTCGAGCACCATTGGAAAATCAAATCGAACCAAACACACAGCAAGCTTGTGAATGACAGTGGACGATTGATTTAACTCTTGTGTAGAGATGGAGCAGCAAGTGCGGTGCGGGATCCGGCGAGAGGACGCATGCGGGCGGG
The DNA here is from genome assembly GCA_032355605.1 of Rubia tinctorum. NCBI lineage: Eukaryota > Viridiplantae > Streptophyta > Magnoliopsida > Gentianales > Rubiaceae > Rubia > Rubia tinctorum. Next base: position 5,427 of record JAULKM010012182.1, read on the forward strand.
CGCGTGCGGAAGAGGGAAGAGCCAATCGGCCAATTTCCAACGATCTGGCGGAGCAGCGACGGAAATCGGCGGAGGAGGCGGGTGGGTGCAGCCACACGATCGGGAAAATGAATGCGAGAAGAGAAAAAATTGTTTGGGAAAAGCCAGAGAATTTTTAGAGAAAAGTGACTGATACAGATAGAATTTAAAACACACCAATAATTGTGTCTGTGTGTATTGATATATATATATATATATATATATATATATATATATATACTAAGTACAAAGGGTATCCAAGATAGAATCAGATATGGAAAGGGATTATACAAAACCAATCAGAAAGGGTATTCCTTTCTTAACCTGATTCTAATTCATTTAATATTCTATTAATAGATATTCCAATATGTTGGTATGCCTTGAATACGTATTAGTCGATTCGACAGGTTGGTAAGGGAATCTCCCTGCCCGGTCAGCGAGTCGGGGGGTCCAGGGGGGGCGACGGTATAACATGTCCTCTGTTTGGGCTGTTATTGGTATTCTGTCTTCTGTTCTGGTTTGAGCCAAAATATTTTTGGGCCCAAAGCCGTTAGAGTTTAAGGTGGAGAAGACTATATATATAGTGTCACATCCTTTTATTGTAACCCTAAGAGATAGGATTGGTAGAGAGTAGAAAATTTATAATTTTGGCATTTTCTCTCTAGTGGAATCCGATCTTGGTCGGCCGTGAATGTAACCAATTGATGAACCACATAAATTTTTGATGTTTTATTTTCCGTTTTATTTTCTTTGCTTATTCTTTCTCGAGTATTCCGCACAACACAATAAATTATTGGAAAAAGTGCCCACGGACAAATGTAATCATGTCTATACTGTAAAATTAGAAGCAAGTGGAATGGTTGAATGAGTTGGCAACTTGGACCACAGTTGGAATTCATAATTCGTGATATTCCTATTATACGCTAAAGGGTGCTGGTGGTAGGACAGGAAAAATTGTCTTATATCTTCTTTTCTATTAAGAATTCGTATTTACTAGTAACTCGAAATTCTTTTTAGTCAAAAAAGGAGTGGAAAACAATCGGGTCGCATTTTTCTTGTTAGATCTGATTCCAGAAAATAAGAAATGGTCCACGAGATGTACCACTAAAGCACTGGTTGATCTTATATGATGAGAACTTGAATCAACAATGATTACTCGCAGAAGTGATCCATGATTCAGCATTACGCCATTAATCCTATTTATTATTAGTGTGATCACACTTGTGCACATGATTAGCAATGGCAACATTGGATTTGATTTTTAATTTAATTTCAAATGTAAATTAGCAGACTCGCAATTTTAAATGAATCGGAATATCTTCAAATTACCTATAATATTCACAATCAAAACACTTGAAACGAGTTGAATATTTCAACAAGAAAAATATATTAGTTCAAACTTCATCTTCTGCGTAGCCATTTAATTTTAAGATGGGGTTTATGGAGCATGTTAGCTATTCATTGAGTGATTAATTTCGTTGTACCTATATGAAATTAAGGAATGTGCTTCAAATGATGTTTGTGAACCAAGTTCATCATGAAAATTTTAAGATCACTGTAGGGTATGTTGGTTTAGTATCACTTTTTTTTTCTTATAGTGAATATGGTAAATAATATAGATATGTCGTGATATTTGATGAGAGTGGGTTTGTTAAATTTCAATGTATCTTGGGTTTCTATTTTAAAATCAATTAGTACTAAGTGAAGGTGGCCCAAGACCTTATATGTAAGTCATTCTCTAAATTTAACATGGTATCACAATCAACTATTTAAGACCTGGACCCAAGTTGGGTTTATTGGACCGATGTGTGGATCCCTTTTAATTTGGCCCGATATGGGTCGTGGAGTGTTTCCACGTTGGCACGTGAGGGGGTTTGTTTAAAGATATATCCCACATCGGTTCCTTACAATGATAATAACTAATATACAAGGTTTTGGGTCATCTCCACTTAGTATCAATTGGTTTTAATATGGAAGCTCAAAATACCTTGAAATTTAACAAATGGCTTCATAAATCAGTTTGATAATCCTGCTTAGTTTAAATTATCAAGCAAAAGTGAGAATGTTTGTAAATTATAATACTAAAAATACAAATCCATTGTACTTGCTCTTAAGGTTTAATAGCCTTACATTAAAAATCGATACCACTATTTTAAAAGATTTCGTCTCTTGAAAAACGGTCATTCCATAAGTAATGAAAATGCCAAAGTTTAAAGTGTAAATTAGAAGAAATGAAGATAAAATTTTCGGGTTGCATGAACCGGATTATAAACTTTATAACTATTACATGTTGCATAATAAATATTTAATATTGTACCTAAAGTCTTTTACCTTTTATTATTCTAATTAAACCTGTATTTTCATAAACTTATGGAAATACGACATTTCCCAAGATTTATTCCATTTTAAAAAATCGAGAAGGACCCCATTAAAACGGAATGTTAGAAAGTGCATATTGGTTATCGTAGTTTAATTATGCATTTGTTTAAGAAATCTAAAAAGAGTCCGAAAGTTGGCTTTTTTATAGACTTAAAGAACAAATGGAAATGGACATGAAAAGCATAGGCACTTGGAAATATTTTATTTCTCTCTTTTATTCTGGGTGAAGGAGAGAAACGTCATGATGGCGTGTGATTGATGTCATCATTAACCCCACAATCTACGGCCCTCTCGTGCGCCAAACTACTGTGCTTCTAGCTGGCGGAGTACGTGTCATCAATTTTTTTTATTAAAAAACAATGTGCGTTTATAACCATATATAAATGAAATAAATGTTAATATAACCCTACAATGTTCAAAAGTGTTGATATAATCCTACATAATCAGTAAAAGTGCAAAACTAACCATCCAACAATTTTTGTTGGATTTCTATTAAATGATTTGTTTATCCCTCTGAAAAAAGAAAACGCAAAAAAGAAGAAGTTACTTTTATGCTCCTAATTCTCATAAACCCCAATTTCCTCTCATCTGCCCCCTTCTTCTCTTTTCATCTTCTCCACCGCACATCCTCGAGTCTTTTCTCCACCTTCTTCTCCTTTTCTTCTTCTTCTTTTCCTCTTCTTCATTTTGATACAATTCCTTTTACCGTGACCTTCGTGTTAGAATAAATAAGGTTTCTGATTAGATTTGATTGATTATAGATTTTCTTGTTGATTAGACTAGAGTTCTACTAGCATTAGCTTCTTCCTTTGAGATTCTTTATGGTCGTGATCCTATCTACTCAAACTTTCATTGTTTGGGTGCCGTGTTTATCCTTTTGTGCACCCATTTGCAAAACACAAGCTTGCTCCACGGAACATTCTTTGTGTTTTTCTCGGCTACAGCTTCTGGTATAAGTTATATTGGTGTTTAGAGCCTTCTACAGGCAAGGTCTATGTCACTCGTCATGCCAGATTTGACGAGATGTATTTTCCTTTCGCCTTAGCCACTTTTTCGGCGACTAGATCTGCTCTATCATTGCTGGATGTCTCGGCTTTTATTGATCCTTATGGAACATCTCCTTCTAGTCTGCTAAAGTCTCTACCATTGGGACCTTCTCCATGTTCTATTTGTTCTTTGGATTCTGATCAAGCACCGCTGGTTCCACCTGCGCCACCAGTCTTTCCGCCACCTAGTCAGGGGCCTCCATCTTTGGCCCCCTTGACCGCCACCAATACCCCAGCCTCACCTGAGCATCCATCCCTGCCTCTCCTCCTAGGTCGCACACACATCATATGAACACTAGATCAGGTATTGGGGTTATTAGCGTCGGGACTACTCAGATATTGTAGCTCATGGTTCACTTACTGCTCTGTTGGTGCAGTCGAAACCCACTGTTTATTGCACATCTCTTGAGATCCTTCTTAGGTGTCTGCTAGGGATGATGAAATTGTGACACTTCATGAGCATCATACTTGGGATATTGTTCCACGCTAATCGGATGTCAACGTTGTTGGCTCCAAATGGGTCTATCGGCTAAAGTATAGTCCAAATGGCACAATTGATCATCATAAGATTCGTCTTGTAGCACATGGATTTTCTCAGATTCTGGGTTTCAACTTTGATCATAATTTCAGCCCTGTGGTCAAGGCCTCCACTGTTCGAACAGTTCTCTCAATTGCCACAATGCGTTCCTAGCCCCTTCATTATTTGGAAGTCAAGAATGTCTTCCATAAAGGTGTTCTTGATGCTCCAGTTTATATGGCGCAATCCGTTGGCTACAAGGATTCGATTCATTCGGAGTATGTTTGTCATTTGAGAAAGGCCATTTATGGTCTTAAGCAAGCACCTCGAACATGGTTTCACCTATTCAGCACTTATTTGACTAAGCTCAATTTTAAGTGTAGCTTTGCTGACACCTCATTGTTCATTCTCTCCAGGGGTTCGTCGTTGCTTTATCTACTGGTTTATGTTGACGACATCATTCTTACCGACAATGATTTGACGCTTCTTTGATAGTTTATTGATTGGACACACAAAAAGTTTGTCATTAAGGACTTGGGTGCACTTCATTACTTTCTTGGTCTCGAAGTATCGCATACTTCTTCAGGCTTACTTCTTGGGCAAGCGAAATATGCTTAGGATATTCTCACTCATTTTGGGATGGCTGATGTTGTTCCAGTTTCTACTCCATTTGTTCCCAGCTCGCAGCTTCACAGTTCGACCAGTTCTCCATTCCAGAACCCGACTTTTTATGTTCTCTAGTAGGAGATCTACAGTATTTGATCATTACTCGCGCTGACCTGGTTTTTTCGGTCAATACTGTTAGTCAGTTTCTACATGATCCTCGTGATGATCATTTTTCTGCAGTTCCTCAGATTCTTCGGTATGTTCGTGGAGCGTTACATTTTGGTCTTACTTTTTGCTCGGCCAGTTCTCCAGAGGTAATAAAGTATTCCAATGCTGATTGTGCATGATGTTTGGAGACCCTCCGATCCACTTATGGGTATGCTATTTTTCTTGGTGGGAACCTTACTTCCGGGGGTGGCAATAAATAACCTACAATATCACGTACCAGCACAAAGTTCGAGTATCGAGCCCTCGCCAACACTGCCTTGGAAGTTTTTTAGCTGTCTCATCTACTTCATATCTTTTTTGTCTTCCGTTGTCTGGTTCAACGCTGCTGTTATGTGATAACAATAGTGCTATTTTCTTGGCCCAGAATCCAGTTGCTCACAAGCGGGCGAAATACATCGACATTAACTACCATTTTGTATGAGAGTTGGTTGCCTCTGGCAAGCTGTGTGTAACTCATGTTTCCACTGCTCTTCAGATTGTGGACATCTTCACCAAAGGTTTCTCTCGTCCGATATTCGAGTTCTTCAGGTCCAAGATTTGCGTCGCCGAGCATCCGACGCTTCGCTTGAGGGGGGTGCTAGAATAAATCAGGTTTCTGATTAGGTTTGATTGATTATAGATGATCTTGTTGACTAGACTAGAGTTCTACTAGAATTAGTTTTCCTTATTGTACTCTATTTATTCTTGTCAGTAATACAATATTTCATTACGGAAAATACATCTTATCACTTCGATTCATGACGGAATCACTCGATTCATGACGGAATCACTCGATTCACGACGGAATCACTCGATTCGCGGAGACCTTTACCTTGCGTTTACCATTTTCATCACCTCGCGTTCAAGGTGATTTTCACCTCACCTCCGTTCAGGGATTCCACCCTTGCATGGGTGATGGGATGGGAAGTTTGTGGTGGTTCATGGTGATGGGGCGGTTGGGCTGTGGCGGCACGAACGGTGGATGGAAGGTCATGGGGCAACGATGGTGACATTCAAGATTTCGCCTAGGGTTTTGGGAGTATGAGTGATGAGTTGTGGTGGTGAGTGGTTTGTGGTAGCAATCTAGGGTTTTGTAAGTCGGGGCGGATGGGCTGTGGTGGTAAATGGGTTGTGGCGGTGAGAACAATGAGCAGAGGGTTTTGTGGCCATTGGTGGTGGCCAGCGGTGCCAACTGTGGAGCTCGCATTTTGGGGGTGACGCAGCAGCGACCGTGGTGGTAGAGCAGCGAAAAGGCTATTATTGTCCACACAAATTCACCTTTTAGCCCGAGAGACATTTTTGTCATTTTCAATGTGGTCAACGGCCGAAATATCAAGGTCAACTTCAGAAGTGCCACCAAAGGAATATATTGGCACTTAATGTGTCTTGTTTTTTATATTTTATATTAGCACACTTTCTCATTTTGGTAAGATCCCTATAATTTCATCCTCTCGTTATATTTTTTTCTTGGGCGGGATACAAAACTAACCCTATGTTTTACACGAAACTGTCAGAATAATCATGCAAAATTTGAAAGTACCAAAATAACCCTAAGTTATTGACAAAAGTTCTACAATAATCCCGCCGGCTTTGAATGTGGGAAATCCGGTGTTGACCATTTTGAAAATGACCAAAATATTATTTTTAAAAAATTGGACAATTTTACTCTTAAAAAATATAAGGTTAGATAAGTACTTTCTACAAAAAATATAAGGTTATATCAGTACATTTTTAAAACATACTCCCTCCGTCCCACCATTAATTGCTTAATTTGACTTTTGAAAGTCAAACTAACCCAATTTTGATCATTAAATTCTATTATTATATACATAAGACTATTAGTATTTTATTATATGTCGTTGGATTCACCATAACATATATTTTTATTCTATAATTTTTCAGAATTATTTTTACACACATAAATAAATATATTACTAGTTAACAATTGATGCAGTTGACTTTCAAAAGTCAAATTAAGCAATAATGGTGGGACGAAGAGAGTATAAGGCTATGTCGGTACATTTTTAAAAACATAAGGTCAAACTAGAATATTTTTAAATTGAATCAAGGAGTGAGCGAGACGTTGCACAAGGCCCCTTATCGGGGGCTGGTCATGTTGACCTGCGGGTTGGGGCGGGTCTGCTGTCCCCGCCCAATTCGATCCAAAATTTAATGTCAAACAGGTTGGGTCAGATCAGATCAAAATTTTCATAGTTTGGGTCGGTGAGGGTAGACAGGGTCACAAAATTGACCTAAATCGACTAGTATCGACCCAAATCACAGTAATTATTTTATATTTTATTCAATAAAATGAATAATTTTTAAATATATTAATATTTAAATAATAAAAAAAGGATTTATTTTCATATCATTTAAAATAACAATATTATATTATATTTAATTATAAATTATTCATTTAATAAAGAAAAATACAATTAGTTTAATTTTACAATAATTTTAATGTTTCAAATAAAAGATATAATTTTAATAAAATTTATTTATAGAATTATGAATATATATTTCATATTAATAAATATATTATTTATAATTATTAGTAGTTTTAAAAAAAATATTTTTACGAATATATATATATATTTAAATGTTTAACTTGTTTATGAAGTAAATTATTGATGGATATGTTGAATTAAACTAATTATTTTTTATTAATAAAACTAAAAAAATAAGAAAATTGTGCGAATTTGCTAATGGGTCAAGACAGATCGATTCGGGTCAAAATTTGACCCAACCTATTTTGATCCGATCCATTTGGTCCAAATGTGACGTTAATCTGATCTAATTCAAATGGGCCAAATTAAAACGAATCAGGTCGAATCAGGTTGGATCGAATCGAATAGAATCGGATCGGCTAATCTAAACACCCCTACCCTTAACAACCCTAATCAAGTTGGAGATGGTACTTAGCCACCTGTTTAGAGGGACAGCAACCATGAGCGCTATCTGCAGCAAATGTTCTGCTATATTTTTTCCTTCTCATGTCCAACATTAGTAAATGATACTACCTCTAAGACTTATTTGCACGGTAATCATAATCACACTATGCAAAAAACATGTTTGACAGATTATAAATAAAAGTTAATATTTAGAATCTACTTATTATAACAAACTGAATAAGATCATATAAGATAATATTATTATTCATCTATTTAAATATGCGGTGAAACTTTGATAGAGAATGATGTAAAAAAAAGTAAGAGTGTAAATAAAGATGGGAGGGAGTAGATCATTATTTCAAAGCTCCAAATAAATGAGTCCCGCATATTCTTGCTGAATTAATTAATCTGAACACAGAGAGGTGCAAAGTGCAATTCATAATAATTTTTTATAAAAGAAATACATTTGGTGTTACAAAGTTTAATAATTGGGGGACCAAAGAAGCTGCGTGCTGTATGCATGCGACCACAAAAGGATTCGAGATATTAAAAAGAAGAAACCTTATTACCTACACGCCCAAAGCAAATAGTATTGCAGGCTCAAACAGAAGAAGAAAAAAAAGGTCTGCATATAGAGTGACCTGACAGTGTAAAAGGAAAGCTATCACATATATAGGACAACCATAGAATGGAGCACCTTATATGAAGTTTGGGTAAAACGAAGAAAACTATTATCCCTTTTCTGTCTTCCATATTTGGGATATAAACCCTATATACTTTAGTTAGTGTAAGTATAACGGTGAAATAATTTTTAGTGCAAAAACAATCATAACTACATTGTATAAGTGCAAATATAACACTAGAGACTAAATTTTGGCATTGATTGACCATTTTTTGCCGTTGACCGACCGACCATTTCAGCATAATACAAAAAGTTAAAAGATAAAAATGCCCCTTCCCCTGATACTGGTTCTGCCACCACCGCTACTGCTCCATCACTTTCGCCGCCGCCATCGCCGCTCCGGCACTGATCAAACCCGCCTCCGCTCAAAACCAACAGAAGGTATCAACCTCTCTAAGTCGAAATCTCTTTCTTCCAGTTGTTCCGATTTTCGATCAGCAACCAAACGCAGTGCATACACATCGCGATTCCCCAGCTGCTTTCGCAGTATGGAAAAGAGTGCAAAACACAAAACACTGATGGAAAGATATATTCCAACAAATGTCAACAACGCAGATAGTATCATTCCTTCTCCTTCTAATCACAATTATAAACTCAATAACCACCAGAAATTTTAAAAAATAAAAAATGCCAACTGGAAGAACAAATGCAGCTGAAAATCATTATACTCGAATTAATACAGCTCAGTAATTGCAACAGTTGTAGTGCTGATACTCGTTGGCATTCAGGAGGTCGGCGGCGGCGGCATAGAGGAATGTCGGAAACGATGGGCAATGGTGTTCGGCGAAGAAGCGGCGAGAGAAATGTTGAGTATTCCAGAGTGTGCAAGTAAAGTGCACGGGTTTGGTTCAAATTCGAATTGGTTTGGGTTCCACCACCCATCAGCCCCTCCTCCGCTCAGACCCACATCCCGCATCCGCTCCGCTTTTCCCTGCCCC
>JAULKM010012193.1:0-14710 GCA_032355605.1 Rubia tinctorum
TGGTGATCATCTTAATTTTGATGTGAATGATGTAGAAAAGGGAGAAATTGTTGGGTATTGTTGATTGTTGAATGATGAATGGAGAGATGATGGCTTGTTGAACCTGTGTAAAATGTTAAATTGTCATATGATCATACCCCTTATTTTTTGACCTTGTAGAGAGATAATTTGAACTTATTTTTCTTTCAACTTCTTCAACTAGACTTTTGTTGTACCTTTTCTTGATCTGTTTTTACCTTTGTTGGGTACTTTTGTTCCTCCCTACTGCATTTTGTGCAATTGCAACTACAAAGAAGAAAATTTCAAAACACCAAAAATATTATTTTCTAGGACCTACACCTTTAACTTAAAACACCTACATACATAACTTGAAGCACCAGCGCTATATACTTGATAAAATTTAAACGAATTTGCACGAAATTCTTAAAGCACCGAAAATACAATTGATCAGCACCCACACATTTAACTTAAAGCACATACTCACATAAATAGAAGCACATAGGCTCTTTCAAAAAATAAAAAATAAACAAACCTGCCCAAAATTCTTAAAGCACCAAAAATACAATTTTCAAGTACTTACACCTTTAACTTAAAGCACCTATAAATAAATTTCAAAATAAACGTGCCCTAAATTCTTAAACTTCCAAAAATACCATTTTCTAGCACTCACACCTTTAATTTAAGACACATACGCAAAAAAATAGAAGCACCTACACTCAATAAAATTTAAAAAATAAAAAAACTTTCCAAAAATTCTTAAAGCACCAAAAATACCATTTTCAAAGCACCCACGCACATAAATAGAAACACTTATGCTCACTAAAATTTTTAAAAATAAAAATAACTTTCCCAAAATTATTTAAACACCAAAAATACCTTTTGCAAGCACCTACGCACATAAATAAAAGAACCTACGCTCAAATATTTTTTAAAAAACTTGCCCAAAAATGCCATTTTCAAGCACAAAATTGCGCCCTACGTTAAATATAATTTAAATACAAAATTACGTTTGAGGTTAAATGTGATTTGAGCGCTTTGGCTTTGATCAAACACTCAAAGTTTCAACAAATAGAAGTTGAAGCACCTTTAACACAACATAAAAGCACGTACAAACAAGAGTAGAAGCACCTACTATTTACTCTCATTATAATTTAAACACAAACTTGCACGAAATTCTTAAAACACCAAAAAAAACCATTTCGAGCACATATACACGAAATTTTTAAAGCACCAAAAAAATATTTTTCAAGTACCTACACTTTTAATTTAAAACACCTACACATAACTTGAAGCACCTACGCTTTTATGCTTGATAAAATTTTAACAAATTTGCACGAAATTCTTAAAGTACCGAAAATACAAATGACAAGTACCCACACAATTAACTTAAAACACCTACCCACATAAATAGAAGCACCTACGACTAAATAAAATTTTCAAGGCATGGTTTAGTAATGAAACATGCGTGCAGTGATACTATTGCATGGAACCGGATGCAATCCTTTTATTTTGTCGATTTGTACTTAGAATTAACGTACAATATATTCAATTTTTAATGAACGTGCCATTTAAACCTGTTGTCTCGTAGTGTACAGTTTGAATTCCTTATCTTCTTACATCAAAGACTCGCTTGTTATGGATCTCCTTAATGAGATGTTTTAAAACTTAATCGTTGGATTAAAACATTTCAACGGTCTAGATTCAGTCGCACATAACTCTCTTGCCTCAACTGAACCCCTCCCCAATATGTGTGTGTGTATGTGAAGATTCCAAGAATAACAAAATTATATGCATGTTGTTCTGAGCACCATAAGAAATACCATTTTTAGTGTAGCTTGTGCAAGTTTTAATGTACACAATACATGTTGTAGGTTAAACAATACACAAGTATGTACAAATTTCAAACTGATAAATTTGTCATCCCTATTATGTGTACAGTAAGAAACATTAGTTGTAGGTTAACATATGCATATTATAATGAACCAGAAACGACTTAAAAGCTAACTCAAAAACTACCACGTTACAAAATTTTAAAATTAATGAAAGGATTTCACATCATCTAATCCAATGCATGTTTTATCATAAACAATACACGTTTTAAGATAATATATGCATATGGTACATTAAAATTTTCAACAACATATATTTTATGGTTCTAATGTTTTCACATATGTTTTACACGTTTATAGCAGTAGAATTCATACATACAGAATTTTCAATTTCATTCACATTAAACTTAACAATAGAAGCTATATCAGTTGTGAAGAGTTCATACCTTGGATACTATCAATTTGAAGAATTTGATCTGATGTAGGCGAAACTTCATCTTGGGACTGAATTTCATTCATTTCAAATTGAAATTAAATTATTTTGATCAGAATTTGCTTCGATGAACAAGGTGCATGAAATTTCATCTAATCACGTGTGTTGTTATCGATCATATTGCAGGCCAAACTAATCAAATATTGGCCGGTTGATTGAAGAACTCTTTAATAATCATTCATCGGTGCTGGGAAAATGCCCAGCAGCGAATACAATAAGTGAAATTGACATCAAACTCAACCAACCTCTAGAAATAACTAATCTATTGCAATAACATCTAATTACATGTAAACCAGATTGATAATCTATATTGTCACAGAGTAACGATCCAATAAAAACTGTAATATCGCCAACGGTATATTAACTCGCTTCTCACAAAAACAGTGACCACTTGGCAGAGAGGAGCGTATTGTGCATCAACCACTTCACAAAACAATGATCTTCAAGAACTGCAATACCACTTGATCTAAATCACAATCTATGTTGTCCAAGTTGTAAGCACCTTGAAAAGCACATATCTGACAGTATCTAAATTAATGGAAAACCTAATACAAAAACATGATTTGTAAAACTAGATTGAGAACAAAACATCATCGTGAACAACTTAATCAAGTGATCATCATGAACATAATGATCTAATCTATCAAGTCGAAGAACAATACTAATGTATGAAAACATATCCATACTTATTCAGTACCATAAAAACTCAAAGAACATTAATTGAAAAATTATTGTTTCCCTATATTCCTATCATGGGAAGATGGGGAAAATAAGATTGAAGAGAAAATTAGGGTTTTTTTTAAAGAAGGGGGATGAATGACAACAGAATGGTTTGTTTTTGTTGTCGATTGAAGAACTCATCGGAAGAGAATGGATCGATCAAAGAGGAAAGAATTTTGTCAGCTGTGTAATTTTTAGGAAGAAACTATGTTAGAGAGATCCAAATTTTTATGACCCAAAATTATATCCGAATTGACCCACAAGATTTGGTCCATTTTCATTAATTTCAAATTGATCCTGAATTGTACCTAACCCTATGTACAAACCATATGTTAGAAGACCCCCTCTTTTTAAATTTAGCTCATTTAAACCAATCAGCTAATTGCATTTAGCATTTCATTTAATTAAAACACAATTTAATTAGTTCCAAAACTCAATTCACTTTTTACCAAACATCTCAATAAGATAATTGAAACGGGGACTAAGTTCCCACCAAGTTGCCCCTTCTTTAAAAATAGAATTTGAGATTTTATTCATTCCAATGGTTTGTTACAAAGGTGGGGGATATTATCCCACTCTGAAATAGGATCCACGGAGTTTTTTGAATATTGAGCTAAAGTATGAGTTATAATGTTTGTTTATCGTCTAATCCAGATCAGTTTTGGGCAATTACATTTAGCAAAAAGACTAATTATATCGTCAATGATGAGGCCAAATTTCAATAGATCTTCATTTTGGTTCTTTACCGCAAAGATCACTATTTGGGCATCTCCTTGGATTCACACTATTTGAAGGCCCTTCCTATGGCTAAGAGTAATCCAACTCAGAGGGCTAGATCTTTTGCCTATTTTGTTCTATAAACCAATCGTATATATTGTGATCCTTTGTATACTTATTGTCCTTCTAAGGATTGTATGCACCATCCTAGACATGTACCATATGAAAATATAGCTGCATCAAAATAAAGTGTGTTTCCATATGATGGAAAATCAGTGGATTGGCTTTGATTTTCATTGTTAGGTACCACCTTGCCATTTATTCTTTCCTAGTCAGTCGTCATTCTTTTGGCTTAGAGAGCACAATGTTGTGGTTGAAACTCATGTATCTCTCCATGCAGAAATGTGTTCTTGTGATACCACAATTGTGATAAAATGACGGATGCAATTTCCATATCGCATGGTTCAAGTCCTAATAATAAGTCTTGAACCCAAAAATTTGCACCTGTTGCTGATAAGAGAATATATTTTTATGTAGCTCCGATGCAAACCAAACTTGATGCAATAACGAACAATGGAAGATAAATGATCAATGGAAACATCCTCTATAGTGCAACTCAGACAACGTGATTCAGTAGACAGTCATTGAAATAAATTGATTTATGATGGTAGAATATTTTTGCATAGCCACCACAAGAAATTTTTTATCTTTGGTTGTATCATAAGGGACCAGATCTTTCTCCAGTGTGGGGATGAGCCTGAGCTACCTGTTGCCATATTTCCTAAAAAGGGAAAATTTGAAGAGTTAATACCAATGTTGTAGCCTAATTTTATCTTGTATTTACCTTCCTCTAATGGTTTCCCTATACATCGGTCCATAGCTCAGAAGTTTGTGCTTCTAGGTAATGATAGGATGAGATCTGACTCCTCTTGATTAAATGTATCTCGCACAAACTCTTCATTCCACCTACTGCTAGTTTCAGACATTGTATGAGAAGGATAGTCTTTCGACAATGACATGGGTTTTTGGAATTCCAATCTTGGGAGCCATAAGTCATTCTATATACTTGTATCAGTTCTCGATCCAATTCATCTTCGGATCTCTTTAAATAATAGCTTCCGTCCTTCTAGAATTGATCTCCAGGTATATGATGGGTCTCATCCAAGTTTTCAATCTAGAAAAAAGATGAGGGTAAGTATTTGGCTTTCAAAATCCGGGACACATTGGAGTTTGGATTCACTAGTACACGCCATGCTTATTCGCCCAATAAACAATATAGAAAACTTTGAGTTCTTTGAAGCCCAAGCTGCCGATACTCTTTAGGGAACATAAATTAGTCCATTTGGCCCAATCATTTTCCTTTTTCAGGGAGGTACCACCCCACCAACAGCGGTTATAAAGCTTACATGTGTCGTTGGTAAGATTTTCTGGCAACATAAAACATAACATAGTATAGGTGGGGATTGCTTGGAGCATTGACTTTATGGGAATTTCTTTTCCCCATTTGGACAACTTTTTATCTTCCCAGTTTTCTACTTTCATCTAGATTCAGTTTTTTATTTCCTCTAAAGCTTCATATTTTGATCAACCAAAGACTATAGGGAAAACAAATACTCTTAGATTTATCTTTTGACCTGATGCTTCCTCATATAACGTGAGAATATCTTTTAGGAATCTCGTCTCGTGATAATTTTCCTCTCTTAGTATCAATGTATTGTCTGGGAACAAAGGATGTGAAAGAGTGGGTGCCCCCTTGCAATTTTTGCTCCATGCAGTCTTCTAGTCCTTAGGCTTCATGTTATCATTTGAGAGAAAATCTCGCTGCAAATGACGAACAAGTATGGGGATAGAGGATCTCCCTATCGTAGTTATCTAGTGGGTATCACTCTTCCAAAACACTTAACATTTAGCATGAACGAGAAACAAAATATTGAAATACAAATTTCGATCAAGTTTATAAAAGTTGGATGAAACCCCATTTTTTCGAAAAACTTGAGAAGAAATTTTCACTCAATTCTATCAAATGCTTTGCTCGTGTCTAGTTTAATAGATATTTGTCCTTTTTGTCCTGTTGTTCTTCTCTTGATATGGTGGTGTGCTTCATGGGCTATTATAATATTGTCTGTAATCAGCCTATTCTTATGAAAAACACTTTCATTACTAGAGATCACCTTATCCAAGACGACCTTTAGTCTATTAGCTATGCATTTTGAGATGATCTGATAAACCACATTGCATAAGCTGATGGGTCAAAATTGGGGAATGTCCTTCGGCTTTTCCACTTTTGGTATAAGTACTACATTCATATCCTTTATATTGCACATAGATTTTTCATGATTTAGATACTGAAGAGCTTCTTGTGCAATTTTTGGTCTCGCAATATACCAGTACTGTTGGAAAAAAGGTAGGGGCATGCTGTCAGGTCCCGGTGATTTATTTAAAACCATACTCCTAAGGGCAATCTGTATGTCACATGCTCTATAGGGTCTTATGAGACTCCCATTCATTGTTGACAAGACTTTTGAGGAGATTAGGCATGCCCAATGATCCATTACTAGTGGGGATGGATGAGAGCTCTCAAAAATGACTGAAAATGGTCAAAAAATAGTTGCTTCCATTTCATTTTCCTCTATACACTATATTCCTTGTTAATCATTTAATCCATGAATGGTGTTTCTCTTTTTTTCTTTTTTTTAGCAAAAGAGTAGAAGAAACTTGTATTTCTATCCCTCTTTTCTAGCCAATGTTGTTTTTCTCTTTGCTTCCACCTTGCTTCTTCGATATCAAGATGTTTCTCCAGCTCAAGATATAAATTTGCCATTTCTCTTTGTACCTAGGCAGTGATAACACCTTGTTGAAGGCGTTGGAGGTGCTTCGTGATCTCTTCTTTCCTTTTGTGCTAATTATGGAATTATATTTTTCCCAATGAAACTAAACCACCTGAACACTCCTTTATTGTTGATGGAAAATCTGGTGAAGCTGAATTCCAAAATTCCATCACTTTTTATTGACATTTTGGAGACTGGATCTAGTAGTTTTCAAAACAGAAGGGTCTATATCTTCTTTGTTGCGCCCAATCTTTTGTCACATCACTAATATATAGAAATATTAAGACATGACCTGATCGATGGCTATATAAAGTGCTTAAGCTTTACCGAAGGGAAAGCATTAACCCATCCAGGGTTTGCCACAGCTCTATCCAATCATCCTTTAACAGAGTGGGGGTCTTTCCAATTTCTAAACCGCGTGAATTTGTACCCCTCGTATCCTACATCAATGAGATTGCATGGATCCAAAGCTGACAAAAAGTCATCAATCTGGTTTATAGGTCTACGGTTAGCACTTTAAAATTCATTTTGATGTAGTACTTCGTTAAACTCTCCAATACATAACCATGGCAGATTTGGGTCATTGTAGAGAGCGAAAAAGTTGCACCAAAATTGTGGGTGCTTATTTATTTTAGGTTCACCATAGATAACTGTAACACACTAGAATTAGTTAGTTTTTGGATCTTTTGCAGTAAATTCAATAGAGTAGCTCAAAATCCAAACTTCTAAATATTTATTCTGAATTAATGCAATCTCCCCTGAATTGCCTAAGGAGTTAACAAAAACCCCATTCAAATCTAAAGAATCTCGTAATTCTACTAATTTATTCGAAGAACATTTTGATTCACACAAGAAAATTTAAAGTGGAGGAGGCCTTGTAAATGTCTAACTGCATAAGTGTGTGAAAGCTTTCGGCAATTCTAACTCAAGAGACTCTTGGGCGTCGGCGGACTGATTCTTTGTATCGCCAGGCTTGTCCAAATGCAAGTGTGCCCACATTAAAATTTATCCCTACGGGAAAAGGTGAAGGTTCTATCAAATTTATTTTCGGCTTCCTCAGGATCGTTTCATCTTCATTATCCATATGCTCCTCAACAACTTCTAATTATCTCTAAAATATGGTAAGCTAGGCTTGGTTAGGAGAGTACTGGGCAACCAAAGACTTTTCAATCCATTTGACTTGTGCATTCCGTCCTGGCCTTGTATTTTTATTTTCCAACATCTGAATTTGTTCCACAAATCCATCCAACTTATGCTTTGTACAAATTATCTCAGCATCTCTAAAGATCAGTGGATTGTCCTTCATAGGTGGTCGATCTTCCACTAGAGAAAGCACCTTCATGTGGTTGGGCACCGGAATTTTGCTTAGCGCTGATTTTGTTAGGGTTCCTAAAGAAAATTGATACGGCTCAACAGCCAAATCGTTATTTGTGGTTTCCGTCCACCTTAATCTGACAAGTTACAACTCTGCCAGCCTTAGACCTAGTTATATATAGCCAAATTTTTCGTCTCCCTGACCTTCAAAACTGTCGGTGATATCATCTCCTTCATATGATCCTCTCTACCGATATCTCATTCCGCACGTGAGATTATCAGACTCCCAGCGATACTAATCTGCCCCATCTCAGCATCGCTATATTAATCAACTAGTTGCAGATTCACCGACCAATTGAAAATCAAGAGGAGGATTGTTAGGGATCAAAGGTAGAGATTTGTATGTTGCTCTCATTCCTATGGCTACACTACCAAGATGGTACATAGTGGCAAGTACCGGGATCGTCCAAAGAGATGTTAGGAATCTAATAATTAGCTACACACAACCGTGATCGGGTCATCAATCTAACCACATGTTAGGAACAATCAATGTTGGGAAAAACAAGCATTGTGGGAACTAAAACTACTAGCATGAAAAAACTATATAAACTAGCACTAGGGGAATATTTGCATAACATTATTAATGTCATTTCGACCATCAATTTCATCACATATAAATTTAAGCCTATTCTAGTGTTTATGACACGTGGTGCGGTCGATGGTCAACACTTTCCCATACCTGTCATGTAGGTTGCACATGCATTCTTCCATCAGCACCACATCTATAATTAGGGGAGTACAACGATGGCCCTACCTAGCATGCAGATCTAATTCTCTCTAGTGCTTTTACATCTCGTGCACTACACCACGAATGCTTCTCCCTAGAACTAAAAGGGCAAAGGGGGCTAAACACCTTATCTCTCTCTAACCTACTCGAGAAGATGAAAAGTGGGAAAAACCCTAAACCCTAGTAGACAAGGGTATATATAGTAGTAGGGAATTAATTGGACCATGAAAAAGGCTAAAAATGGCCAAAAACCCAAGCATCCGCAAGCGACACGGGTGGCATATGGCACGGTCTACCAGCTGAGAACTCCTCGTGCTGGCGTAGGCCATCGGCCTTGGCACTGCCCGTGGTCTCGTGCCGGCACAGGCCATCGGTTGTGGCATGGACCGACCTCCTCATGCTGGCACTGTCCATGTCAATTGATAGGGGTCATCAGCCGAAACTCCATTTTTTTCTCTTATGATCTGCATCCCGTGTTGTTTGGCACATCCTGCGGCTGGAACCTTATGTTACTCAGTATCTGGGCATGGGCCGTGTCGTTGTTCACATCCCATGGGCTGGTCTTGACATTGGTGACTTGAAATAATGCAGACTATATGAAACGGAATGATCCGCGCCCACACTTAGCCAAATGGGGCACACTATCAACTGGAATTGGCACGGTCAATGTTGGGGCATGGCACGGCTCGTGTTGGGTGAAACAGGCTATTTTGAAGACCCTTGTTGCTTGGCATAGGTCGCGCTAGGAGATCCCCTTGTGCTGGCCTAGTGCGGTTTGCGCTGGTTGTGGCTAGTTTGGCATGCTGACTTGTTTACTCCGCTACGAGTGAACCGCTGTTCTAATTTGAGAGTTCTTGTAGTCAATTTTAAAGTATTCGAGAATAAAAATCTGATAGTTCCAGCCTCAAGGGGTGATTCTTTTCAGATATTTCCCGGAACTCCATGCAACTTTTAGATAACAATTCCTCTGTTTATTTCTTGGCCTTCTTGAACTGAATCCACCTTTTTCGGGATCAATTCCATCTACTACCACCCTTTGGAGTTTGTGGCCTTCAATCTACTATCATCCTTGCGAATGGCCTTCTATATCTTCTACCATCCTTAGAATAGCCTTCAAATATCTACTACAACTCTCGCAGATAGCCTTCTAAA
Source organism: Rubia tinctorum (assembly GCA_032355605.1). NCBI lineage: Eukaryota > Viridiplantae > Streptophyta > Magnoliopsida > Gentianales > Rubiaceae > Rubia > Rubia tinctorum. The sequence goes on from JAULKM010012193.1 coordinate 9,841, forward strand.
AAGAATAACAAAAAGTACTCACTAGCAACCTACCAATGTGATAAAAAAGGAAGAACTTGGTGCTCGTTAATACAAAATGTCTATTAGCTTCAACGAAATCTACAAAATGTCTATTAGCTTTAACTAAATCTACAAAACCACTAATGGCCATCTAAACCCTTTGTCTTGTAAACCTAACTAAAATTAGCAACCAACCAAAAAAAGATGATAATAAATGTGTCAAATGCATCGGCTAACGCATGCGTAAAGGTGCACATCAATCCCCCCACGCTTAAACCTTTACTCGTTTTCGAGTAGAAGAAAATTATAAAAATCTAAAGGAAATGTAGCATGCAAAGAGAAGTTAACCAATATATTCAACTTATTCCAAAGCTACCCCAGTTTCCCCAAAAAAGTGAGAATCTCACAAGCCGCACACTCCCCGAAACTACTAAAGTAACCTAACCACCCAAAATATTGTGAAGAACAAGTTAAGCGCAAAGGATAAGTGTTGAACTAGCTTACTCCATTGAATAGCTTAATCCATCGAATAGCTTACTTCATCGAATAGCTTGCCAAAAGCAATCCAAGAGTTGTTGCCAAAAAATCACCAAGGATAATCCAAAAGATCCTCAACTCAGTTGTAACTAAGAAAAACTCGAGATTCTCAACTTAGCTACAACTAAGGTTAATGCCAAAGTATTCTCAACTGAGTTTCCATTTTCTCTCAATTTCTCTCATTTTGCCTTGGAGTCTTTTCAGGTTTTCATCTTAGCATTCACACATGTTGAGCTCACCATCTCACCCTTTTCCACACGACCACTCATTTTTGCTTAAGTTTTCCAATCTAGCCAGACGTCACCTGTCATTTTTACCAGGGCCTTTCAACCTATCTAGTCTTTCTTCTCATTTTTGCCTAAGTTGCCCTTTTGGGTTTCCAACTCAGCTGGGTATTTTTTTTCAAAAAAAATTGTGTAGCATAAAATGTCCCAAATTTGGGGTTCATACTACAAAAATATCATCAAAAAGAATAAATTACACCCCAACTCCATTTTCGCTCTTCTAATCTGCACCCCGTGTCGTTTCGTACGTCTTATTGGCTAGAACCTCATTTTACTTAGTATCTCAGTGCATACCATGTTGTTCTTCACACCTCATGGGCTGGTCTTGGCATTGGTGGCTTGAAATAACGCATATTTTATGAAACGGAACGATCTCCGCCTATATTTAGCCAAATTTTGGGGTGAAAAGAAGACATAGGGCACATGGTTGTGAAGTGCAACATTATGCATGCATTAGCCAATGTATTTAACATATTTATTATCATTTTTTGTTTGGTTGATTTCTAGTTTTAGTTAGGTTTTAATGACAAAGGGTTTAGACAACCACTTTTAGTTTTCTTATCTAAATCCCACGTTTTGTAAACTTAATTGGAACCAGTAGACACTTTGTATTCACGAGGACCTAGATCTTCCTCTTTGATCTCATTAGTAGGTTTCTCGTGAGTTCTTTTTTATTTTCTTTTGGTATAAGGTCATCCGTGAAGGTGGTAGTATATATTTGAAGGTCATTCTCAAAAATGGTTGAAGATATCGAAGGTCATTCACAAGGATGGTAGTATATTAAAGGCCAAAAACTATAAATCGTGGTATTATAAGGAATTGGGACCAAGAAAGGAAGACTCAAAGTTCAAGAAGGCCAAAGAAGAAAGGGAGGAATTGTTGTTCGAGATTACATGAAGTTATGGAAAAATCAGAGAAGAATCAGCACTTTAGGGAATCACCATTAGATTCCATTGGATTCTTCTTCTTGAGTGCTATAAAATTGACTATAAGAACTAACAAATCGGACCAATGGTTCTTCCATACCGGAGCGAAGAAATTAGCCATGCAAACCAGCCACAGCCGGCGCGGACCACACATGCTTGGAGTGGACAAAAATATAGCACGGCCTGGACCAGCTGACACGAACTTTGTTAGGGGGCCTTGGCATGGCCCATATCAGCTGGCATGGGTTGTGCCAAAATCCAGCATGATACTCCACTCTTTTCACCGAATACAATGGCTAAGTATGGGGGTGGAACGTTCTTTTTTACACATCTCGCACCATTTCAAGTCACAAATGTCAAGACCAGCCCACTGGGTGTGAAGAATGATGCAAGGTGTACCAAGGTACCGAGCAAAACAAGGTTTCAGATGACGGGGTGCGCGAGATAGCGCGGATAAAAAATGAGAAAATAAAGACACGGCAGGTAGCTCGTACCGGGTGAAGTAGGGTGCACTCACTACATTCGGTACGGCCCATGCCAGGGCTGGCACCCAGCTCTAGCACGAGCCCTAGAGGCTTCTATGGTTTTTTGACACATCTTCCCACTACTATAAATATGGACCTTTGTCTACTAGAGTTTAAGTTAATGCTCATTTTTAGATCTTAGTAGGTGGCTACAGAGAAAATACTCTCACTTCTCTTTAGCTTCTTTTTTTTTTATCTTTTTATCATTATTTTGTCCAAAAGTGTTGAATCTAATGAAATGCTTGGGTTCAATGCTTAGGGAGTAGAGATCTAGCTTGGGGACTATATTTGTATTCATGTGTTGATGTTTATTTTTTGAGATTTCTAGATCTAACTATTTCTATGTGTTTTGTGATCATTATGTGTGCTAAGTCTTAATATTCTTATGAATTGCATGAAAGTCACACTTTATTGGCACACAATCGAGTCTACTTTCATGTTGGCGGACTATTGCTACTCCCCGGTTAAGGAAACCTAGATGCGCTTGGGGTGGGCTAGTCCGGAACTGGGTGTGTGCATGACGGTTATTGTTGTTAATCTTTATGATCGACTATGCATCTAGTTAGCCGACAAAAGAGGTTCAAAGGGTTGCGGGTTGAAATAGAGTAGTTAGCAAACCAAGATTATTTTGTTGATCCTAGAAGCCATTGATAAGATGGCTAATTCTTTTGCCTTTGTAGGCCTAGGGGTAGTTCGTTCGTGGTGTTCCACCCGGGACTTAATTGCTCGGGGGAGAAATAGACCTGAGCGATGTGCCATGGCCGTTGTTACACTCCCCTAGTTGCAGAGGTGAGACTGATGAAATATTTTATATGCGCACCTCTATGTGAAAGATGGGGGGAAGTTTTTACCATTGTCCGCACCGCGTGACACAAACACTAGAATAGGATTAAGTTCTTGTATTCGATGAAATCGCTGATCAAAATTACATAAACCATGTTACACAAATATTCCCCAAGTTCTTATTATTATAGTTTATTCCCTTGATTGTATGCTTGTAGTTTATAGTTGAAACCCCCCGCCAAAAGGTTATTTATTTCTAACACATGGTTGAATTGATGATCCGACCTTGGTTGTGTTTAGTAGATTACTAGATTCCTGAAATCTCTGTGGATGACCCTGGTACTTGCTGCTATCTACCATTCTTTGTAGTACAGTAGTAGGAATGGAAGCAATATATAAATCTTATCTTTGACCCCTAACCGTCCTCCTCTTGAGTTAGTATATCTCCAGTGAAAAGTTCATTTATTATAAATCTCGAGAGGGGGCGGGTCAGGCCTGCTGGAATTGGAATGGTTCTTGCTGGGGCTTGGCACGGGTCATGTTGAGTGAAATGGGTCATGCTAGGAGAAGCCCTCGTGTTGGCCTTGTGCGGTCTGTGCTGGTCATGGCTGGTTTAACCTGCTGACTTGTTTACTCCGCTACGAGTGAATCGTTGATCCAATTTGGGAGTTCTTGCAGTTAATTTTATAGTGCTCGAGAAGACAAGCCCAATGGTGCCATCCTAAAGGGATAATTTTTCACTGATATTTTCCAGAACTCCATGCAACTTTCTGACAGCAATCCTTCTGTTTCTTCTTTGGACTTCTTGAACTTGAATCCGCCTTTCTTGGGCCCAATTCCATCTACTACCATGATTTTGTGTCCGTGGAATTCAATTTAATACCATCCTTGTGAATAGCCTTCAATATCTTCTACCATCCTTATGAATGACCTTCAAATATCTACTACCACCCTCGTGGATGACCTTCTACAAAATGATAATAAAAAGTACTCACGAGCAACCTATTAATGAGATAAACAAAAGATCTAGATGCCTGTGAATACAAAGTGTCCATTAGGTTCAATTAAGTCCACAAAACACGGGATTTAGACAAGAAAACCAAAAGTGGTCGTCTAAACCCTTTGTCGCGTAAACCTAACAATCAATCAAACAAAAGATGATAATAAATGTGTTAAATGCATCGACTAACGCATGCATGAAGGTGCACATCACCAAGTGAGGGAGATCAACCCCATAAAGGGTACACTAGGTTCCCTTCTCTGTCCACGATACATGATGGATAGAAAAATAAAGTAACAACAGAAAAAATCTAGCAAAACTTTCACCAAAAACCCCCAACACAGAATAATGTCTTTCAAAATAATTCTACCAACCATATTAGCCACCCAAACTTTCAAGGATACAAATATCCAAACCATAGAAAATTCACAACTCCAACTTCTTCAACACGCAACTTCTTGGCGGTGTCTTTTATCTTAGTGTTCCTCACCATCGTTCGATGAAGAGAATGAAATCTGAGGGTGAAAAATATCCTACTAGTTGGCAGAGGAAACCAGAAATCAATCAAGTGATTTACCGTATCAGTAAAAAATGAGAGAAGCATGGAATATCCCGCACCTAAAATATAATACAGTATATTGTTAGTACATCACAATCAAACATGTATAACCATGTTGCTAATTCATCTTTGAAGTCAGATGGAGAAGTATATTCTTCTTTGCATTTACGTAGCAAGCAACAAAAAGTATTTCTTCCAATAATTTTGTGGGTAGACAATTCAAAATTTAATTTATCACTAGTACTAAAGTCCAAACT
>JAULKM010012202.1:0-14709 GCA_032355605.1 Rubia tinctorum
CAAATATCCCATAATTCTCCTTCAATTCCAATTCCATAATTATAGGGATTTACCATAATTCCATTATGCTTCTAATTATGAAACCCAATATCACGTTAAACATCAATTCCATAACCAAAAACCGTCCATAATATTGTTTCGCAAAACTGCATTTCTGCTATAATTTCGGTATATGTTCCAACATGGTAAGTTTTTCTTCTTTACCATAATTTCCACAAATTGCCTAATTTCCGCAAATTGCCAACTAGATAAATCTGGAATTTACAAGGATCATCGATCCACCGGTTATGATGAAGTATTTGGAAGCCACTTACCTGGTCTTGGAGTACAACAGTGATGAATGGACTGTCTGAATGATTAGTAGCACCCATGGTGAGTTCCGGTTGTGGGCATGCTGGGTAGTAATGGCAAATAACAGTAACAGGAAGCCCTTCCACCTTGCCTTTTTCTCGGATGTAGTTTGGCTCAAGTCCAAGTCCCTCCGACAGCAATTCAAGCAATAAATACCCCACTTTCTTCACTTCCTCGGCGTACTTTATAGAGATTTCGCTGCCAAGTTATTAGAATTAGATTGTACAAAACTGAATTCAATTCAATTCAGATCAGATCATATCATTCCATCAGCAAAGTGTAATTTTGGAGTTTTTAGTAGTAATAGATTATAAATGTGATCAATTTAATTCAGTTCAGATCAGATTGATGGTTTACCTGCAAACGTCGGGCAAATCCTCAGACGCCGGGGCGTTGGGACCCATAATACAAAGCAGTGAGTCCCTCCAGTCAGTTGCAGACTTGGAGTACAAGTCCATGTTGGAGTTGTACACTACCTTCTTGGACAAGTCCCTAGTGTACCATAATTTCTTCAATTCATCATCTTGCTCAAAGAATCTCCTACTCCTTTAAATAGTTCCTCCTGAACACTGCCCGGAACACCATGATTAAGCACCTGAAAACATCCAAATTTCTCTGATGCATCTCTCACCTTGTCCACGATCTCTCCGCGCCTAGTTTTAATTCCATCCAGGTCGATGATTGGGATCTCGGGGACACTTCTTTTATCACATGAGTTACTGTTGTCTTGTAAATGGCCTTTCGGGAAAATGAACATCCGAGGAACTTCCGTGATGCCGGCGTCCACCAGCCCTTTAACTCCGGCTTTCGTTTCATCAAATGCTCGGAGTTCAGCGTTCCGATCATACTCCATTTTTTTCTTTTTTGGTTTTTGTGGAGACTTCAATGGATACTCTTATTTATTTTTGTTTATTCTCTATTTATCCTTGTTTGGTAGTTTTTTATTTAGTTAGTTCACTATTAAATTTTAATAAAAGTGGGTTGAATATCATCTGGTCAGTTTGATTGTTACCTATTTATTTAGTTATTTAATTATAAAATATTAATAGATGTGTTGATAAAATTTGTTGTTGGTTCTTAACTATTATATCGAGAAAAGATACTTTGATTTCCACCTCATTCTTCGGGTAATACCCTTTTCTTTCTATGTAAGGATTGATCATGAAATTACAGTTACAACGCCCCATTTAAGTAAATTAAAATATCTAATTATTTCCAAGTTGGATTAAGAATATATAAAAGGATGTTAAAGAATTGAAATGATAATGGCCGTGTTTGGCTATCATTTATTGCCGGTTGAATATTTATCTGGTCGGTGTGACCATTAGCAATTTACTTTTGTTATTTAATTATAAATTATTGATAGATGTGTTGATGGAATTGGTTGTTGGTTCTTAATTATTATGCAGATAAAAAAATACTTTGATTTCAACCTTATTCTCTAGATAATGTTTTTTTCTTTCTATGATGGGATTGACCATGAACTAACAGTTACAATGTCTCAATTAAGTAAATTAAAATATCTAATTATTTCGAAGTTGGTTTAAGAAAATATAAAAAGATATTAAAGACATAAAATGATAAAGGTCGTGTTTGATTTTCATTTATTGGTGGTTGAATATTTCATCTAGTCGGTTTGACCATTAGCTATTAACTTTAGTTCTTTAATTATATATTTTTAATAGATTTGTTGATAAAATTGTTTGTTGGTTTTAGCTATTATGAATGAATAATTTTTTTGATTTCCATCTCATTCTCTGGGTAATGATCGTTTTCCTTTCTATGAAGGGATTGACCATGAACTTCCAGTTACAGTGGCTCATTTAAGTAAATTAAAATATCTAATTATTTCCAAGTTGGTTTAAGAAAATATAAAAGGATACTAAGGAAATAAAATGATAAAGACTGTGTTTGGCTATCATTTATTGTCGGTTGAATGTTTCATGTGGTCGGTTTGACCATTAGCTATTTACTTTTGTTAGTTAATTATAAATTATTAATAGCTGTAAAATTGGTTGATGGTTCTTAATTATTACGCGGAAAAAAAGATACCTTGATTTCAACCTTATTCTCTAAATAATACTCTTTTCTTTCACTGAAGGGATTGACCATGAACTTACAATGCCTCATTTAAGTAAATTAAAAGATCTAATTATTTTAAAGTTCTTTTAAGAAAATATAAAAAAGTTAAAAAGATATTAAGGCATAAAATGATAAAGGTCATGTTTGATTATCATTTATTGGTTGTTTAATTTTTTCATCTGGTCGGTTTGACCATTAGCTATTTACTCTAGTTATTTAATTATAAATTTTTTAATAGATGTGGTGATAGAATTCGTTGTTGGTTTTGGCTATTATGTAAGAAAAAAACTTTGACTTCCGCCTCATTCTCCGGGTAATACTCTTTTCTTTCTATGAAGGAATTGACCATGAACTTACAATTACAGTGGCTCATTTAAGTAAATTAAAATATCTAATTATTTCCAAGTTAGTTTAAGAAAATATAAAAAGGATATTAAGGCAATAAAATGATAAATGCCGTGTTTGGTTATCATTTATATGCGGTTGAATATTTCATCTGGTTAGTTTGACTATTAGCTACTTACTTTAGTTATTTAATTGTAAATTATAAATCAACATGTTGATAGAATTGGTTGTTGGTTTTTAGCTGAAAAAAATACTTACATTTCCACCTCATTCTCCGGATGATACTCTTTTCTTTCTATGTAGGAATTGATAAGGAACTTACTGTTACAGTGCCTCATTAAATTAATTTAAAATATCTAATTATTTTCAAGTTGGATTAAGAAATTATAAAAGGACATCCAGGAAATAAAATGATAAAGGCCGTGTTTGGTTATCATTTTTTGGCGGTTGAATATTTCATCTGGTCGGTTTGACCATTAACCGTTTCTTCTAAACTTATTTTTTACATTTTCTCTTTAATATTTGTCATTATTATTATTTAATATTATATTATTAGTAATATGTTTTAAATATATTTTTACATTATTATTATTTTATTCATATTAATATTAATTTCAAATAATTTGTATCAAATAATTTTTACATTATTATTATTTTACCAAATGACCTTACCATTGCTAAATTTGTGAAGAACAAAAACCAGTTCCTCCCATTATTAACTCAATTACCACCTCACATTTGTTCTGTTTTGCAGGAAGCAAGAATAGTAGAAGACAGGAAAGATAGGCTGATATGGAAACCTTCACATGATGGAAGCTTCACTTTCAAATCAGTATATCAATTGGTAGCAGAAACAATAAGACCCCTCAGCATTCTAAAGTTTATTTGGAACAATAAACTGCCCAGGAAAGTATGTTTCTTCTTGTGGAGACTATCTAACTCTATATTACCTTTTGATGACATTATATCTTTTTCTAACATTAGCCTAGCCTCTAAATGCCCTTTCTGTGATAACTGTGATACCATGACACATGTCTTTAATGAATGTGATTTCTCGGTCTCGATTTGGAAACATTTTGAGACAATGATAGGGTTCAAAACTCCACCTCTCCCCTCCATTTTTGATCGACTAACTTATTACTAGACAACAGGGGGAGACACACCTCTGCACACCTACATCCTTAGTCTAATATCTGCTTTCATATGCTGGCATTTGTGGAAAATAAGAAACAATTTCTTATATGATGATAAACTGCCTAATCTGAATACATTGATTGCATCGGTTAAAAGAGATATATTTCAAACCTTACATGCATATCCTGTACATAGTACCAAAACTAAGGATTTCTTTTGGTTTAAACTGGGTTTTACCCCAGCCCTCAAACCAAAACTGAAACATAAAATCCTTGTGGTTAAATGGATACTACCTACTATGGAATATAAGGTTAATGTGAATGCATCTTGGTTTAGAGTGAATAAAAAAATGTGCACTGGGGGTCATAATTAGAAACAAAGCAGGTACAATGGTTAAGGCCCTTATTAAATCTGATCATGTTGAATCCGTACTACATGCGAAGGTTTTGGCTTTAAAACTGGGATACAAATTTTCTTTAGAGCTGAACTTGGACAAATTTTCTCTTGAATCAGATTGTATAAATGCGATTACAGTAATTAAAGATCCACTTAAGGCACCATGGACACTTTATGATCAGATTTTTCACATTCATTCCCTTCTTCATTCTATTGTAATCACACACACACACACACACTAAGACAAGGAAATAAGGTGGCAGATTACCTTACAAAGCTGGTGGATGTAAACATTAACATGGAAAAACAACTATCAGTTCACCAACTTGATTCAAAAGCTAGGGGTTTAATAAATTTAGATAAGTTGGGAATTCCAGATACAAGGATGAATTGATGCTACTCATTTTATTTGTAAGGACCTTGCGCAGATATGGAGATCGATGCAGGATATCGGCATACGGATACGGATTTCCAAGGGAAGAATCGACTCAAAGGAAGACGACACACACAAGTAGTACATTAAGACATCTCCAGAAGCACATAGATAGTTGAATTACAAACCTGTAACTTTGTATATTTTTGTAGCATAGGTTATATATGATTTAGAAAATCTTGAAAGTCTGGTCGAATGAACAACATCGACACAGGGGGTGGAGGTGTGATATTCGGAAACACTACCAAAGTTTTTTCTAAATCAAAATTTGCATTACGAAAAGTGGTCGTAAGCGAATAGATAAGTAATATAGGGAGTACTTGTACAACAAGACCGAATACGGAACAAGATTTTGATGTAACTATGGTTACATAGGCTTGGAGAACCTAATAAATCTCCCCCACATATATGGGTTTCCTTAAAAAAGTATTACATGCATCTATTCACTTTACTTTATTTTATTTTGATTATTTTAAAACTTTCATCCACTTATTTTAACTACTTTCCTGATAGAAAAAAAACTTTTCAGATAGGAGTCTCTTGTTAGACCGCTTTACGATTAAATTTTTGGTCTAACTTATATACATATCTCAAATTATAACTTTTTGAGTGTGTATATATATATATATATATTTATTTTTATCAATATTATAGGAATCTCTAAAATAAATAGAAATAAACAAATCATCGTATAAATTATATTGATTATAAAATGAGCGGTCTAGCGATTAATAAGCCTAAAATAAAACTTTATATTTTTTAAATATATTTTTATGGCAAAGTCTCGGGAAAAAACCGTCTTTCCATAGGCATATGGAAAGACAGGTTATATTAAAATTATAGAAAGGTAAAAGGCTTTATAGTTGCAATATTAAAATTTTATTATGTAACATGTAGTAGTTATAAGTTTATGACCAGGTTCATGCAATTCAAAAATTTTATCTTAATTTTATCTAATTTTTCGTTTAAACCTTGGTCTTTCTATAAGTAATGGAAATGCCGTCTTTCAAGAGACGGACTCATTTTTTATTCACATAGCTACTCCCGTATTAATTTTTGTATCTACTAAGTTTATATTCAAAAGTAAGACGGAGGAAATTGAGCACTTCAATTAGAGATATATATGATCATATGAGAGTTATATTTTAATTATGGACCAGAATATAATTTAACTAGAAGCTATGCATAAAATATCAAAAGAAAATAAAAATAATACTCTTTTAGACCAAATTATATACTCTTTCAAGTAGAAGCAATAATTTGAAAGGAAATATGGATAAGTATGCATGAATTATACTTTAGAGTAAATCATCAAAACCCTCCAACATAAAGATCACTTTTATATAAATCCAAAAAACAAAAGGAAGAATCATTGAGGAGAAAAGAGCAATTCACACATGCATGCATGACTGAATCTCATTTATTTTTTTTCTTCTTCTTCTTTGAATACAAACAAAATGTACTCAATTTTTTGATTGGAAAGAAATGAAGGATAAGATCAAGTTGATCAACTGTAGTTTGTGGAGCCTAATTTCTTTCTTTTTTTCTCTTCCAAAATGGGAATTGACCTCACCACTACTCAACAATAATGTTGCATGGATTGTAATCCTTTGACAAAAACTAGAACAGAATCAAACAAAATAAGGATTTAAGTTTAATTTGCTTGGGAAGTTATCACATTAACTTAGATTTGATCCCATCTTGTCAATCTGTGATGGATCATGGATTACTTGTGATAAATGACTTGAGATGTAATGGGAGGTACTTGTAATGTAAGGTGAAGTTCTTATTCTTTTCAATTATACTTCATTTCAATTAATTTTCATTTGATACTATTTAATTCAAGTAAATTATAATAATATTAATTTTTAGTCCGGTTATCTGAACTAAAAATTAGTGATAGCAGAATTTAATTGAACTAATTTTATTAAGTAGAGTTTATTTTGGAGAGATAACTAAAAAATTAATTATTTAATTGAAAATAAAAAAATATATAATGAAGAGAGAAGTGAATAATTGAAGACGTATGAGAAAAGTTGCACTTTACTTTTATTTATTTCTGTAAGATTTTAGTAACTTATTTATTATTATTATTTTTTGAACATTTACGTTATTGAATAAGTGTGGATTTATCTCAATACATTAGTATTTATTTTTAAGCATTTATGTTATTTAATAAGTTTGAATTTATCTCTGTTCTAAATCTCCAAATTAGCCACATCAAAGCCGGCCTTGTACTACATTAATATATAACAACTGATGTGGTAATTTGAAACTGATACAATTTGATCTGATCCGACCCACCCACCCACCCACCCACCCAAACTTTGTCCGACTAGGATGAAAATCATCAGAAAGATTAAGTTTTTTCCACGATTATTCCGTGTCTTCAATGGATTTAGAAAATAAATTTATTGTGGCCACATTCATAGTAGTTAATAGTATATTAGAAAATAAAATATAGGGTAAAAATATAATAATGAAACATTAATCACAGAATAAATAATATAATTTTTCAATATTTCTTTTTAAAAAATATCATATTTCAATAACGTGATAACTCTTTCTTCAAGAATTCAATAAGATATATATTTTCGATAAATGCAACAAGATAAGCACGGATTGGACTAGGAATATTTCATTCCACTGCTCAAGATTAATACATTATTAAGTGATATATATAATGTATATTTATATTCCTCCAATAATTTTCTTATAAATTAATATTCTGGAGATGGAGGGATTATTTAAAAACCATTTCCTTCATTCTAAATGTATTTATACACTTTTTAATTATTATTATTTTATTATAAAAGTGCCACTTGTATTTAAAGAGAAGAAAAAGACCAAAACCAAAACCCCACCCCCAATGTTCTGTCTCCTAAAACTTTGAAAACCCATGTTAGTAGAGCAGCCCACCAACCAACCAGCCACAAATTGCTTTCTTGCAATTGCATGTGCCCAACTCTTTCAAACTTGTGGACAAATACAAAGGCACCCCCCATGGTTAGGGGCAGGACACGCATATAATATAATAATGACCTCATCTATAGCATTATCCTCTATAATCCATAATGTTTCTTTTTATTTTTTCTTCTTTTTTCTGAAATAAAGAATGAGACTTGTTATGCATTATAAGTATATAATAAGAATGTATTTATCCACAACCCAACCCAACCCAACCCAACCCAACCCATTTTATATTATTTTTTAATTATTTCCCTCACATCCACATCTATCAATAATCCATCACAGTTCAACCTAACTCAACTTTTCAACTTATTCTATTATCTTGTGAATATATAAATAAAGAGAAAGTCTTTGGTTAAACCAGACCAATCATGAAAAAAATCTCGTTTCAATAAAAATGAAAATCAAATCACCCTACTAACTGCGTCAATTATAAAATGGTCCCGTATAACAATTAGTCGGTCTAAAATTAGATTTTGTGATAAATAAATGGTATAATATTTATTTAATTATAGTATTTATACTTAAAATTAAATTAAATAGTTGAAATTACATAACTTAAATATATAATATTTGGAATTACATAACTTAAATATTAGTATCTTTTATTCATATGATAATATTCATTTAATTATTTTAATAATAAATATTTACAAAAATAATCAACAAATGAGAGAATGGCACGTGTAAACTTTCAGGACACAACCCACAAAAGAGGGAGGATTATATCTCATTTTCGGTTGAACAAGGCTAGAAATCATTCTAATTTTTTAATCATTTCAAATTGGGTTACATAGACAACCTAGAAGAGGAGGTTGCCGATAATTGTAGTCTAAAATAAGAAATAAGATAGAATGTAAGATAAGAAAGATAGTGAAACATGTAACAAACGTTAGTGTGGATTTGTGATTGAGATGGGAAGATAAAATACTGAAGATAAAATCGTAAAATATGTTCGAAAGTTACTGTGGATTTATGGTTTGAGTGAACTTTGGTGGAAGTACATGTTTGACGATCAATTCTCATCTCAAACCGGAAATTCACGCTAACTTTTGTTACATGTTTCAATATCTTATCTTACATGACTTTCTGTTACATGTTTTGGCTTCTTCATTCATACTTAAAAGTTTGTTTCAAATGTTGCAATGATCTTGTACTCCCTTTGTCCCATCTCGAACAAAACACTTTAATTTTTTTACAGTTGGCTCAAAAACTTGATCCTTAATACTCTTATTTATCCTGGATAAATTAGTACAATTTGACTTCTGGCAGTCAAAATTAATCAATTTAAATCATTAAATTCTATTAGTATATATGTAAAACTATTGTCATATTATATGTTGTTAGATTCATCATAATATATATCTTTAGGCTATCATAATAAGAGTTCCCCTTTTAAAAGACTGCACTCAAGTGCAATTTTAGCATAAAAAGATGAAAAATTGCGGGTTAAAACAATTAAAATTCGGGTCAAATTCGTGTTATAAGCTATTTGGGTAAACTCACATGCCTAACAAAAACTTAAATGTTTCACTTGTAGTTACTAAAAAGTATAAACCCCTAAATTCATATTATTATAAAAGAAATGTGTGTTTTAAACCTATGTTTTGGTCAAAAGTGCATAAATGACCTTGTAAAATATGAAAGTGTAAAATAACCCTGCATTTTGTTGAGCGAAATGTCAACGGACAAATTGGTTGAAAATTATCAAATTGACTGTTACCCTTATGTTAAAAAAATAAATAATAGTTTAAGACAATAATACCCTTCCTACCTTTTTTCTTTTTCCAATTTTCTCTTATATCTTTCTTAACTGCGTTCCAATCGAAACCCAGATTGACACCGCATTCCACCGCTATCGCATTCCAATTGTTCCACCATCTCAGCCCGCCACCATTCCACGACGCTCCACCACCACCGCATTCCAATCGGTGTTCCAATCACCACCGCCACCGCATTCCAATTGCAAATTCAGCGGCAGTGGCTGGCTGAGATGGTGGTGTCAGGGGAGAGGATGAGGAAGGGCTGGACGTCGAATCAAGGCGAGCTAGGCAAGGGTTGAGAGCGGGTGGAGTGCGGCGTGGGAGAGGTGGAGCGTGGGAGAGAGGCTAGGCTAGGGGAAGAAGTGGAGCGCGGGGGCTAGGCTAGGGTTGAGGGCTAGGGTGAAGCGCGGCAGCGATGGCGTGGGGCTAGGCTAAGGAGAGGTGGAGCGCGGTGGTGGTGGAGGTGGAGCGGGGCTAGGCTAGGGAGAGGTGGAGCGGGGTGGCGGTGGTGACATGAGACTAGGGTTGAGCGATGGCGGTGCTAGGGAGGTGGTGTTAGAGGCTGGGAAGGTGGTGCCAGAGATGGGTGGGGAAGGTGGCGGAGTAGAGATGGAGCCCTGGCGGAGTGGCAATGGCACTCTGGCGGAGTGGCAAATGTTAGTGGTGCAGCCGCGCTTGGTGGTGGCATTGGTGGTGATCGGCGGCTGTAGTGCTCAAATTTTAGGGTGTTGAAGATGAAGAAGAAGCCTAGGGGGTAGCTGAAGAAGAAGAAGAAGTGAATGGTAAAATGGTCTTTAGATTTTTCAGTTAGGATTTGGGGGTATTCATGTGTTTTCATAGGGTTTAATTGCACAATTTTACAAATACATAGGGTTAGTTTTTCAAATTTTACAGGGTTATATCTGAACTTTCTCAATTTAATAGGATCATTTTTGCACTTTTCCGTTATTGTAATTAAACCCCGTCTTTCTATAGACATATGGAAAGACAATAATTGTTGTATATTGATATAGTTGATTTCTAAAAGTCAAATTGTGCCAATTTATCTAGAAAGGAGGGGATATATTTTACTAAGGATATTCAAAATTCGAGAAAATTTGGTATTTTAAAAATATATATTATAACGAATATAACAAGATATCCCTCAATAATATTTATACTTATACTCACTTTATGGTCAAAGTAAAAAAATTTGACTAATGATTAGTTAAATTACAGTTTGAAATGAGATAGAGGGAGTACTTAAATTTAGAACTTCCTGAAATTAAATCTTCATCAAATCTGAAATCCTCCCCAAAAGCTATCAGACCCCCCAAGTTAGATCTTGTCGGGAAGGCTGCCGACAACCACCACTGCCAATAATCCCCTCCTCGACTTTGGTAGATCCCGTGGTGTCTCCTCATCCTACACTATCCCCTCCCCTCCCTAGCCACCTGACACCATACACCCCCCAGTCTCGGTGTTGCTCAGTTAATCCTATTCCGAAGATGACCTCATGAGTAGGGATGATCATGGGTAGGGTCTAATAAGACCTAGATTGATACTAAAAAAATTAGTTAGACCCAGACCCGACCCAAACCCGATGGGTTTAGATGGGTCTTGGGTTCAAAACGGGTCCTAAATGGGTCTAACTTTCTAATTTTTTTCTTCACTAAATAAAAATGTGTATTATCTTATATACAAATAATTCAAGTTCAATATGGACATGAATTAATTCAATATGGACATGAATTAATTCTTCAAGAAAAAAATTCAATACACATTATTTGTTTGATTAAAAATAAATATACATACATATTTAACGTCATCTCTCTCTGTAACTTTTTGCTCTACCCTCCCTCTAAAAGCAAATTCTAACGACAACCATTGGGAGGGAGATGCCACTGCTGGAAATAGCCTACTCCGGTGGTCCCCTCCACCTCAATCCCACCCTCTCATCACCCCCACCCCAGTACCCTTGTTACTCCGGCGGATTTTCTCATCAGATCTAAAATGGTGTAAAGACCCATTCTTTCATTGGGTTCTCAACAAAGATTTCAGGTGCTCCGATCAAATCCGCCTTCCGGCATTCCCGTGACGACCACGACGGTCAATTTTCACTGGATTGGTCTCTGCATCAGAAAAGGTTGGCAACGGTCTGGCCGCTTCTGCAACGGGCGGTTTCATCGGAGTTTCAGCACCAGAATAGAGTTGCCCAGTTTCCACCATCAAACCCGCCACCCACCAACGTCCAAGTGACGGAGATAGGCGGAGGAGACAGGTGGTCTTCCGCAACGGTAAGAACTCTTGCGGCGGTGACATTCTGGCATCCAGATACCAAAGGAAAGAGACATTCGACGACCTGGACCGGATGCCAAAAACTCCTGCGACGGCAAGAGGATATGGGCGAGCCGTGATCGGAGGTGGGAGGAGCATCCTTAATTTTTGACTTCACACCCGAGACCTACGACCAGATCTACGTATCTTCCCGAGTCTAGTTGGATCTGAGCTAGCCAACTCAGATCCAGTAGTGGCAACTCAGGTCAACTCGGGGTTCGGGTTGGCTTAACCTAGAAACGATTTAGGAATGGGTGACTCAGACCGAACGATCCATTGGTGAAGCTAACAACCGAGTCATACTCCGGAGGTAGCAAGGTTACGGGGGTAATTTTCCATTTTAAAAAAATTTCAATCTTTTAATTTCTCCTTTTCAGGTGGGAGGCTAGAAATTTATTTCAGTAATTTATTTTGTTTATTTCCTTTTTTCAATTTTTTTCCAGATTTTAAAATGGGCAGGTTTTAAAATGATTTTTTGATTTAGAGTGTTGGAAGGAATTATCTATGTCAATGTTTATTTTTTTCGACAGCCTGAGTCGTTAAAATATGTTTGACTTCAATTTTGATATCCAAAGAGGCGGTGAGTAGAAATCCAAGTCAAAGTTGTATTATACGAATTCATGGCAATACTATATTTTTTATGAGGATGTAAATCAGATTTGTAGACTTTGCTCCATAAGGAGGCTGAGGCCAATTTTATTGATAAATCGATTAAGTTGGTCCCTACAACCTTTTGGGGTCAAAGTTAGAGATAATTTACGCATTATAAATGATTTATGTATACTGATGAAAAATGTTTTTGACAATTAAAATGACGGGTCCTTGTCTCCTAGATTGGGGAAATGGTTTTTACGGTTTAAATGGAGACGAACTTGATCTTTAGCTGGGAAGATTCATTTGTTTTGTTTTGATTGCCTAAAATGTTTGCTCAAAGGTGTTCACAACTGGAAAATACCCCCATAGGCATCAGTATGTTAGTCATAACGGTGCTAAAAAATCTAAATACGGGTGCCTTTGAATAAAATCGGTACCGGTACATTGAATACCAGTGCCAAAAATCGGTGCCTTTGAAGAAAAAATGTTTGAATTTAATATTTTCAGCACCGGTTTTGGATGAATGACATGTAACGGGGATAATGCCAAAGCCTATGACCGTAATAGTAATTTTGGCAGTAAAATTCTAGTGAAAATAGCTAGCACCGTTATGTTGAGCAATGGCACATGTAATAATACCGGTGCTCATAGAATATTTTTTGAAAAATTGGTTTATGATATATGTTACTTTTGAAAATTGGTTTATGATATGAGTTACTGAAGAACATATACTACCGCTTTCCAATAATTCACCACAAAATTAATTAATTTAATATTTCTATATTTAGTCAAGAATTACAAAAAATATGTATTTTGGAGAAATGAATAACGGGGTAACACAAATTTGGGTCACAGTGTAATTTTCCAAGAATTTATAGAAGTAAGCAATGTTTACTTTCCGTTCACCCATACATGCCCAAATTGCAGAGTTACGATCGTATATTATTGAATTGCATTTTGGTTCCATCAATTTTGTGATTTGACGACTTTAACTTTCTTGGAGGGACCTAAGTGCAAAAAGTAAAAACTTTACTCTTAACTCCAAATTGAACTCCGCTCGAACGTGATGTTACCTTACACACCCCATTGTAATTTCCATGTATGTAAGGGAATATTTTTCAAAAATCGAGCACAAAAACATTTATATAATCTTTTCCGATTTCACTTTGTAACTTCTAAATAATCAACCATAAGTTACTCTAGAACATGTACTAGAGCTTTTCAATATTTCACCCAAAAATTATTTATTTTATATTTCTACATTTAGGTAAGAATAACAAAAATCATGTATTTTGGAGCAATTAATAATGGGGTAACACAATTTCGGGCCACAGTGTAATTTTCCAAGAATTTATAGAAGTAATAAATTTTTTACTTTCAAGACCATTCTGTTCACCCATACATGCCCAAATTGCAGAGTTACGATCGTATATTATTTAATTGCATTTTGGTTCCGCCAATTTCATGATTCGACGACTCAAACTTTCTTGAAGGGACCTAAGTGCAAAAGGTAAAAAACTTTACTCGTAACTCTAAATTAAAATCCGCTCAAACGTGATGCTACCCTATACACCTCATTGTATTTTCCATGCCTGCAAGGGAATATTTATAAAAAATAGAGTATAAAACATATCCATAATCCTTTCCAATTTCACTTTATAACTTCCAAATAATCAATCATAAGTTACTCTAAAACATGTACTAGCGTTTTTCAATATTTCAACAAAAAATTTATTTATATTATTTTTCCATAATTAGGCAAGAATAAATTTTTTTGTGTAAATTGGAGCAATGGGAATAGGGTAACACAATTTTGGACCAAAGTGTAATTTTCAAAGAATTATGTTAAAGGCTCTTACGTTCATCCATTGTAACACAATGTTTAATAACGTAATTGTATCTTATTTAGTTGCGTTTTGGTTTCTCCAATTCGCCTCCTCCAAATTTATTCTCATGGACATAATTGTAAAAAAACAAAAAGCTAACTTACAGGGCAAAATATACTAGCACCAGCATTGTTTTTCAGTCATACCGGTGCTACCGTGTAGTGGGAAAAATGAAAATCTTGAATTTTTGTACAATATTTTTGATGGATTTTTTGGAGCACCGATCGCACCATCATAGGCACCGGTCAGGCTACTGATGCAAGGTACTTAGAATATTTTTATTCTCTTTGCTCTCGGGAAGGAAAAATAAATAAAACACCATTTAAAGTAGCATAACGCGGTTGCATTTGAAGTACCTAGCACCGGTCTGATCACTATGGGAACCGATTTTCATACTGGTGCTACGGGGTTCAAAAAAATGAAAAAAAATAACTTGGCC
>JAULKM010012213.1:0-14709 GCA_032355605.1 Rubia tinctorum
CTCTTAACTCTAGTAATAGAATTTCAAGGTAAAATAGAGTATCCAAAGCATAAAAGGCTACCAAAATGAGTACAAAAGATCCCAAAATACCTATATAAAATGGAGACACCAAATATCCCCACACTTGAACCTTACTCGTCCTCGAGTAAGAAAAGATTCAAGCATACAAACAATCTCACATGTCCCTATCCTAATAATAATATTTCCCCCAAGAAAGATCCAAGAGACTTGCTTCGCCGATGAAGCAGCATTGGATGCCCTTCAGTTCAGGGAGCCAATCCTATGCCTCCTTGACAAAGGAAGTATGGGAGGATTCTTATCCCGAGGAGCACCCACCTACCAGAGGTACACCCTGGAGTTCTTATCCACAGTCAAGACTTATACGGAGGTGGATGGGGTGTCGTGCGAGATGTTCATTCGGTTTCACCTAAATGACCGCTCTTATGAGATGAGCCTCTCAGATATTGAGGCAGCTTTTGGGTGGGACGCTTCAGAGATCCGGGTGAGGCTTGACCAGGAGAGACATACACCCACTATGTAGGAGAGCTTCTTGTTCTGGTATGCTATCACCAGGAAGGTGCGAAATGTCAGGGACAAGAAAAATACTATCATTTATCCAGCGCTTCGGTATGTGCACCGTCTCCTATCCTCCACTCTATTTTGTCGCGCTGAGGTGACAAACGTCCCGAATGATGAGATCTTATTTTTGTGGGAGTTAACCAGTGAGAGGACGAGATACGGAGGATGGGCAGACTTGTGGGTTACTAGGATCTTTGAGGCGGCGAAGAATGATAAGGGGGAAATTTTGGCTGGGGGCATGATCACTCTTTTGGCAGAGCATATGCGCATTGAGTAACCTGATGGCATTCAGCGGCTTTATCGATGAATATCTTATAGCATCACATTGACCCGGATGGTCAACTTTCATTTGATCAAGACTACGGCAGACCCATGATCATTCCAGTGACTGTACGGGGCATGATGTATCCCTTTCATGAAGCTTCCACAGCCCCAGTGTACAAAGATGGAGTGGGACACATCAGTGATGGATTTGGCGATCGAGTCAGATCAAGAGCGCATACGGGGTTTTGGGCGAGAGCTTCGAAACCTCCCCATTCAGTCTGATGAGGGTGTTATACTCTTTGTGATGGATCCACCACAGGATGAGCCGATGAAGCACCAGTCACCACAGCCTTCTCCGCAGCACCCTCAGCCAGACCCGATGCAGGGAGATCAGAGTAGTCACAGCCACCCTTGGTAGCCACCTGCTGATTTCTTCTTGGATACATGACATGATCTAAGACTACAACTTGTACATGTCTCGGAACCTTTTGGATATGGATGCTGAATCGATCAGCTCGCATCCAGAGTGTTGGAGATGCAGGCACCAGCTGGTGGCCACGCAGGACCGGATCCAGGAGCAGCACGGCGCAGGGAGCGACGCCAACGGAATGAAGAGTGGATGGCTCTAAATCAGCAGTGGTACGGACATGGTGGCTCATCCTCACAGTAGGGATTGTGAGCACTTCTCTTTCGTGTACCCCTACTTTGCTATGTATTATGATTTTCCTTGTTTTTTATACATTGAGGGAAATGTAGTATTCCAGTGTGGGGAGGGAGTAGCTGCTAGTAGCTGTTTTGCATTACTTTTGGGATGTTTGTTTATCTCTCAAGATTATTTCTGTTTTCTAGACACTATAAATTTTCTTTATGCTATTTTTCTTTTGGGATAATTTAGACATTATTGATAGTTTTATTGCTTTTGGAAATTTTGAAAAAAAAGAATAAAAACAAACCCGCTAAGTTAGAAATCTGAGCGGGCGATTTAGGCAACATTGGAGGCCCGGATAGGCCGAAAACCCTATAGGGTGGCCTAGGTAAAAATGAGAGACTAAATGTGGGTGAGATGTGAGCCTAATAAATGTGATGTATGGCTAGGATAGAACCCGAAAGGTCTCCTAGGAAAAATGAGGGAAAGAGAGAAAAAGAAAAAATTGATAAAAATCTACTCATTTGTCAGCCATGGAGTCATAATGTTGTGGTTGATATATGGATGGATCGGGTAGCCTAACATCATATGACTTCTTGGGATTGGAAAATTTAGCGGGGGAAAACGAAGTAGGGTTAGAAATTCTTGACTCCTTGTTTACTTCTTTTTAGTTGATATATTGGTATGAAGTATGTGTTTAAACTTCTCATATGGTTTGAACTTCATTTTATGCCATTGGATATTGTGATTATCAATTTGGGACTTTGAAGTGTTTTTGTGGATAGTAATGAATTGATAGGTGGTAGGTTTGTTAGATTAAGGGATAGGGGTTGTGTGAAGAAAAAAAATTCTTATTTGATCTTTGATTTTGGGACTTATGATATTGAGAGTTTTTTTGAGGCTTTGACCTGGGGGAATATTAGAATTAGGATATGGACATGTGAGATTGTTCATGTGCTTGAATATTTTCTTACTCGAGGACAAGTAAGGTTCAAGTGTGGGGATATTTGGTGTGTCCATTTTATACAGTTATTTTGGGACTTTTTGGATTCACTTTTGTATAACTCTTGTACTCTAATTGTGGTATTTTTCCTTGAAATTCTCTAAGAAAAGTCCAGAGCGACTTTAGACTTTTATAACTCTTCTAGGGGGGTTTTGTGTGACAAGGTAAACATTGGAATATTTTGAAGACATCGAAGACTATCTTTGAAGACTTGAAGACCATGAAGACTACACTTTGAAGACATTGAAGACCCAGGGAAGGGAAGAGAAGACAACATTTGAGAGCAGAGTACTCTGACTGTCGTGAATCACGACGAATGTGTCGCGAGTCACAATGGTCTGCGGCTCATACTTACTTTTTGGACTTTTTGTACTATGAATACTCACTACTTTTCTCTTTCTTCCTCAACTTTCCTCTCCCGATTCTGAACATTAAAACCCTAGTTTTTCCATCTTTTCCATCTTAGTTTTTTCTTGAATTCATGTTTGATTTGCTTTTGTTAATTAGTATGGGTTCTAGTAGCTAAACATAACCTTGGAAGTATAAGTTCCCCCAAGATCTAGTAATCCGTATTTAACCTCGTTTTAGTGATTGTTGCTTAATTAGTAGATTTACATTGTTTGCTAGTTTAACTTGTTTTCAAATTGATAACTTAGAAAAATCAATGCAAAAACACCTTTGTTTATGTGATTATATATATGCATATCTTTATATTTAGCGTAGTACTTACCGTTATATGAGCGAATGCTTAGGAAAATCCCTTGTCTCTGTGGATGAACCCAACTTTCCATTATCTACTTAGTTGTATTTAAGAGCAGTGCTTAAAAATAGTAACTTTGAGAGGTACGACGACGACTTCCCAATGACGATAAGAGATAATAGATGCAGGAATTCCATGGAGCCAAACTACTTATTTTGGAAATAAATCCGGAACATGCTTTGCAACATTTGTTTTCCTAAAAGAAATAAAGTATTCCATCTTCGAAAATTGATCAACAACCACAAAGATAGAATCATAACCCGATTGATATTGTGGTAAATCGAGGACAAAATCCATGGAAATATCAACCCAATGATTTGTAGGAACTGGTAAGGACGTCTATAACCCATGAGGCTTAGTTTTTGACTTCGCCTTCAAGCAATCAGTACAATTCCTACAAATCCTATCAATAGAAAGTGCCATTTTCGGCCAAAAGAAGTGTTCTAGCAACAAATTCTAAGTTTTATGTGCACCAAAATATCCCATTAATCCGCCTAAATGAGTTTCTCTAACAAGTAATTCACGCATAGAACACTGAGGAACACACAACCTATTATTCATAAAAAAGAAAACACCATGCCAAAAAAACTTCTCATAAGCACCATTTTCGTGTGCAGCATAAACAAATGAAAAATCAGGATCAGTAGCATATTATTCTGGCACGAATGAAAACCCCAACATAATGCATTCCAATTGTGTAAGTAAAACATGTATACGACTCAAAGCATCAAAAACAACATTTACTTTTCCCTTCTTGTAATGCAGTACATAAGGAAAACATGCAATAAAACAACACCATCTAGCAGGACTCTTGTTCAATTTCATCTAACTCTTCAAATACTTCAATGACTAATGATCACTATGAATGACAAATTCTTTATGAAATAAATAATTTTTCCAAGTTTCTAATGCATGTACAATTGCATAAAATTCTTTATCATACACGGGATGATTTAGAGCACCGCCCTTTAGCTTTTCATTAAAATAAGCTATAGGTCGATTCTTTTGCATCAGAACAGCACCAACATCAACACCAGAACCTTCACAATGAATCTCAAAAGTACCATTAATATCAAGTAAAGTAAGAACAAGAGCATTACATAATCGTACTTTTAATTCATTAAATGGATTCCCTTGACTCTCACCCCAAACAAATTTCACATCCTTTTTAACTAGTTCATTTTGAGGTGCATGAATAGATGAAGAATCGTGCACAAACCATCTATAAAAACTAGCTAACCATGAAAGGAACGTACTTGATTGCCATTGGTAGATCTTGGCCAACTTATAATGGCCTCAATTTTAGATTCATTGACTTTTATGCCCTTCTTGGAGACCACAAAACTGAGAAACACAACCTCCAAAGCACAAAAAGTGCACTTCTTGATGTTCGCAAACAAACAAGACTCAAAGAGTGCAACAAGAACCATTTTAAGATGCTCAATATAATCATTAGTTGACTAAGAATAAATCAATATATCATCAAAATAGAGCACGAAAAATCGACCAATAAACTTTCTCAAGACATGATTCATCAACCACATAAAAATAATAGGTACATTAGTTAAACCAAAAGGCATAACAATCCATTCATACAACCTAAACTTAGTCTTAAATGTAGTTTTCCATTCACCCCCCTCTCTTATACAAATATGATGATAACCCTGAGTCATATCAATCTTAGTATAATTCACAAATCCATGATAATCTTCAAGCAGATCATCTAACGTAAGGATATGATGGCGATACTTAATGGTTATCTTGTAAATAGCATAATCAATGCACATACGTCAAGTTTTATCTTTCTTAGGAACTAAAATGACAGGAACAGTATAAGGACTCAATGATTTATGCACATAACCTTTTGGAAGTAAATCCTCAACTTGTAATTGTAGTTCCTCTGTCTCCTCAGGGTTTGCTTTATAAGTCGGACGAATCGTAATGACCGAACCTAGAATCAAGTCAATCTAGTACTCTATGGACTCATGTTTGGTACACCATGAGGGAGTTCATCTGCAAAGACATCTTCAAATTCTTGCAACATCTCAGCAAACTGTGGAGGAACATGCATATGAATATCATCCTTAGCGAAGTAACTTTCTATATGATGTAAGATGAGCATAAAAGAATGTTTAGAAAAAGAGGGATTCACATCTCTAATTTAAGCATAAAATGATCTACCAAAATAAATAGGCAATTTATGTCTCATCATGTAAATCGATGGCAAGGGGCTAATATGTGAAGATAAAACATTTCGCAAGTTTTCATAATCATTCAAAGACTTACCTGGCTTACCTAGATCGGCCAACCCTGATTTTTGTTCAAAAATTTCAGAGTTTTTGCCTCCTTTTTTCACCTTTTGGCCAATTTCCCTCAAACCCTGGCTAGGTTTTTGGTCGGCCATTTGAAAGTCAATCGCAAACTTTTCTTTGTCATTTTTCATGTTTCTATGAGTGTCAAGGACTTCCACTGGAGATAATGGAGTCAAGGTATAACTGGTTCTATCCTTAATCACAGTTATTTTGTTGGTGTAACCATTATGCATAGATTTACAATCAAACTTCCAAGGTATCCCTAACAAAATATGACTGGCCTCCATAGGTATAACATCACAAAAGATAGAATCGTGATATTTTCCAATCCTAAAGTTAATCATGCATTTTTATTGACCTTATTCTCACCACTACCATTTAACTAAACAAGTTTATAAGGTGATGGATTAGTAGTAACAGGTAAAGACAGTGATTTAACAAGAAGATTGGAAACAATATTAGCACAAGATCCACCATCAATTATCATTAAACAATTCTTATCTTTCACAAGACAATGAGTATAGAAAATATTAATTCTCTGTACCTCTGTTTCAGCCATTTGAGAATTTAGGAGTCTCAATGACACGAAGTTACCTTGTGTTTCCAGACCTTGTTCACCTTGATCATTTACGATTTTCACTTCATCTATCTATTCTTCTCCACTTTCATACAATGCTGGCATGTCAACATATTCATCTTCTCTATCTCCTTTCTCAATTGTAGTTAACACTGGATCATGGGAACAATTTCTATGAACATGTCCTCTCTCTTTACAATGAAAACAAGTAGAAGCATTAGAATAAACTAAATTTGACGAAGATGCAACGGACTTACCTGGATTTCTCAAAGACTGTTGAGTTGATGGTGCCTTCCTCCTTTCATTAGAATTATATTCGGATTTAAATAGGTTTGCACCAATCCTTGGCCTCTCATGGACATTCCCCTACCTCTGCAGGAACTAGGGTTTCTAGAGTCAAACCCTGATCTTTGACTAAGAAATCTAAACTGTGGCTTTTTTTGGCCGTAGGGTTCTCTCAACCAACCTTGATTTCAAAAATAAATTGTCCATTGATATGTGATGTTGAAGCTTGGCCAGTGTTTGATGATTCTCATGCAAGCCTTCAATGAATCATTTTTTTTATAAATGTATCGCTTCTTTCATACCAACTCTTCTCATGATCACCTCAAGATCTTGCCAACATTCATCAACTTTGCAATTTCCTTGCTTCATGTTGGCTAAATAAGAATGTTTTTCTATCATTATATGTATACGGAACATGATAATGATGAAGCTCGGATTTCAATCTCTCCCAGGTGGCGATAGACTTCTTCCTGACAAGTTATCTCTTTTCACTCAAATTTTTCCACCATTCAGCTGCATAATGAGAGAAAGAATAATGCGCCACCTTAAAATTTCTTTCTCCCAATAATTTTTGAGTTCAAATTGATTTTCAATCTGTCGCTCCGGATTAAGACACTTCACCGGATTGTGTTGACCATCAAATTAAGAGGTCATATTTCAACCCCTTCATATCTTGAGCTGACTCTGAACTTGAACTGGAACCTGAGATGGCCCTCAATCTCCTTCAGGAATGATGCCTGTTGTGGCAATGCCTTTTAGAAGACCATCGGTGTGATCGCCTTTCCGAAGCATCATTTGAATCTTCATCTGAATTTCCATAACCATGGAATTGATGGAAAAATCCCCGAGATTCATCCCTGCTGGCCAATGATGGTGGTGTATGCTGCGCCATGCTGTCAACCTTTTGCACCAATCTTTGCACCTCACTCATAAGTGCATTTATTGCAACAACAAACTGATATGGATCAGCGGGTTCATTAGGCTTGAATAGATGTCACTTCTAACTATATGGAACCTCATCTTGTAGTAGTTCACACCATTTGCTATCAGATATGTTCGTCAATGGTAAAATTTTAGGATTGCTAGCATAAGGCAAGATAAATTGATTATCGTCTGCCATCTCCGCTAAACTGCTAAGAAAAATAAACTATTAGTATAAAAATCATCCCCCTTCCCTTTGTTTAGTAAGGTTGTTCACTCACAACTCACAAGGAGAATGCTAATTTTAAGGGCAATCGATCAATTCACCGGAAATTCAAAGCAAAATAAGAGATGAGTACCGCGTAACTTATTTTGAAATTAAAAAATATATAAACACAAAATCAGGCTCTACAACTTGGAATTATAAATTCTTAAGAGAATAAGGAACAAAACACAACTTGAGTGGCATGAATCAGAGCTATATATAAATTGAATGAAATTTGATCAAAACAAGAATGCTTTATATAGGCGACAAATAAGTTCCGAAAATTCAATTAACATTTCCAAATCCAAATTGGATTAGCTACCCAAATCGAAATCCAAATCCCTTGTAGAAAAGGATTTTTTGCACATATTTGCTGCCTAAGTAAAAAATTCTGATCAATTTCCCACACTCAAATGAATGTTATTTCCTTTTCATTTTCCTCTTTCGATTAGGATTTTGTTTTCTTTTCATTTTTCAAATCAGTTTTCCTTTTTTTTCTTCTTTATTTTTTCAGCCAAAATTTCTAAATTAACACAACACGTAACACCCAAAACTAGAATCTTATTCTGCCAGAAATTTAAAATCGTGTACCATTCCCAAAATTTTGAAAATTGCAAAACATCCTTCAAACTTTAAAAAATTGCAAACTAACCCAAATTTCCGATTCTAAAGTCCAAGATCCCGATTTCAAAATCCCAAAATCTGATACCCTTTTTTTTATGTTCAAAAAATTTTGGGAATGAATTCGCCATATAAAACTTGGAATAAGAAATATGCGACAACTTTCTCTTGATTCAAATGAAATTCGAGGTATTCAAGATCGTAAGAATCAAGAATATGACATTATATCTGAAAAATGACACAAGTTTTTTTTTTGTATAAGGTGTAATCAAGAATGAATTTAAAATCAGGGAATCAAAGATTGATAAAGAAAACAAATAGGATTTTGAGCATGCAATAATTTTTTCAGAAGAGTTGATGAAAAATATCACAAGCACATAAACTGTATAAGCTACCTAAAAACTACGAAACTGACCGGGAGGTGAAGGTGAATAATACTTGTTAACACTCAGACCCTTCGACGTTCTCATAACTTTATTGATGAAGGTGAAGGCAGATAATCATACCGAAGTATTCTAACTCTCGGGTCTTTTGACTCTATGTTCAATCCTCCTTTTAAGAAAGATCAAACAAACATAGTTAAAATACAACATGAAAGAGTTTATAATTTTAAGACACAAATTTTGAAGAAAAAAAATGCAAGAAACTCGAAAACCCCTGATGGCTTCGGCCATAGGGATCTTTTGATTTGCTCTGATACCAACTGATATGAATCCCCTTGCAAAGATTTTGGATTGCGGAATTCAAGATCTTTAACTAAATGAGGGATTTCAAAAACATTAGTATAGCCGCACAATTGATCAAAATTAACCCACGAGATCTTGAACAACTCAAGAATTGTAACCTTAACTAGCCTGCAAGATTAGTTCACAAATCAATGGTATTGATACTTAACTAGCCCTCGGCATTAAGCAACTATGAAGAAAGCTCGCAAGCAATGAGTATGACTCAAAAATTTTGAATATGTGATTGATAAATGTGTGATAAAAATCTCGGCCAACCCCTCTATTTATAGGGTTTGATTTTCGGCCAAAAACCTTAATCACAAATAGAAACTGAATTGACTTGTGGCAACTTAAAGATGCTAAAATCATATCTAACTAGAATTCCTAAAATAAATGGAGATATGGCCAAATTCTTCCAAAAGCAACCTTGAATGAATATTGCCTTATCTAATCTTACCAAATCTAATTCTAGTCATAATAAAACTGAACATTCTAAACCTTAATGGAACATATTTTGAAATTAAGCTCTTCAAAGCCCACATGACCTTGCTTAACACCCCTGATCAAAATGAAATAATTTTACAATAGTTTACAACAATCACACTACCTCGTTAAAAATCGGTGAAAAAAGTATAGTGTTCTTCATGTTGTCTTCACTTCAGCATGTCAATGTTGTTTTTTTCATTAATTCTTCATCATGAAGGTGATCTATCAAGAAATTTAACGAAAAATCTCTAAGGTTCGTTCTCGACCTAGTCATAGGTCCTATCATGTCACTTAAGAAATTCCGAACATAACCTTTAAATTTTTTATCAAGTCGTGGAATGCCGTCTATGGTGGTAATAGTTTTGGCATCTCCATCAGTATAAGTGTGAGATTTATCTTCACATATTAATTTTTTTCTTCAACTCGATCAATTGAATCGTTGTGTTAATGATGATAATTTTTAATTTAGTTGTTCGCGTCGATGTGCTGTTGATGTATGCGACTAGTGTTGCTTTTTTGGGTATTAAATTGAACTTTTATGGGAATAATGTCCACTTTAATTGTGTTTTTGTGCAAATTTGATGATTAGAGAATTTTGGAGATGAAAGCAAGAAAAATGAGAAATCGAAAGATTTTGGAGCCTAAAGGGGAGCTTAACATTACACTCTTTTTTCCACTGAATTTTTTTGATGAGGTAGTGTGCTCCAATTGATAATGAATTTTTATTATTTCATCATTTGAAGAAAATAAGCAATAAGAAAAAAATGAAAATTTGAAGAAATAATGAGGAAAACATATTGTTTATTGATTTTGACATTTGCAATTTATATAATTATGAGAAAAGAGATATTTACTTTTCTTATTATTATTTAGTTGTGTTTAGTAATAATTTTAGCTTCTATAGAATTTTATTTACTTTCCCATTCCTTTAGAAAATTGGAAAAGTAGGATTAAAGTACATATAAAAACATCCGCACGCATGAGGCGGACGGATCCTTTTATTATCGATAGTTTAGTTTCGTTTTTGGTCTTGTTGAAGCTGGAGCATATTTAGTTAGTTTGGAGTTTGGTTTTTGTGAGGAGCCGCAGGAACATTGGTGTAAATTGGTGAACATTCTAATTGTTCACTTGTGGGAACAAATGTGCTTCGGTTCGTCCGCATAGATTCAATACAAAGCACGGTTTGTTTGTTTTATTAACATATATTAGATTATGTTTGATTATTATATTATATATTTGTTAAGTTTAATTATTATGAGTAGTTAATTTTTATATATTGGCACGGAATAATGACACAAGTAGAGAGCGGCTCATAAAGGCAACGATAGAAAGCGGTTAAAAAAATGCGGAACCCTCTTTAATTGGGGTTCAGAAGGGATTCTGAGTTCAGAATTCCCTCCCAGACCATTTTAAAGGCGGTTCTAATTAATTAAAAGTGGTTCCGCCTTTAAATCATTTTTTCTTTTTCTGAAGGGCCGAAAGTCCAAGTCACTTTTTCATTTTAAAGGCGGTTCTGTATAGAACCGCCTTGAATGGGCTTTTTTTGGCCCAAGGTAGAAATCTAATTACTTAGGCGTTTTTCTCTTTTTGTTCTTCTCCCATTACCTTAGGTCCAAGGCAGAAACCGAATTACTCAAGTCGACCTAGCCATTCTCTCTTCTCCCTCTTCAGTTCTCCCCCACCAGAGCTCCATCCCACAGCCTCTGCTCGGCCCTCCACTGCAGTTCGTCCCTCCGTCTCTCGTCCCTCCGTCTCTCATCCCTCCGCTGCTCGGCCCCCTGTTACTCGCCACCGCTGGAGATCGACGCCGCTGGCCACCACTGGAGATCGATGCCGCTCGCCACCACCATAGAAGCCGACGCCGAGGAGATGGACGCTAGATATGGATGCTGTCGGTGAATTCTTCGCCTAGGAAGAGGGACGCTGCCGGTGGAGATGGATCGACGCCCGAGTTCTCCGTCGAAGCCTCGTCGCCTGAGTTCTCTATTTGCTGTTATTTTTGGTGACTCGAAATATATTATTTCGATGAATTCTTTCTTCGATTTATGTTGTGTTCTTGTGTTTGTTTTCCGTTGTTTTGTTGATTTATGCTGTGTTATTCTGTTTCCGAGATCAGGCTTTGCTCGGTGCTACCGGAGACCAATCAGTTTCTTCCAACTTATTTATTGGGAGGGCAGAAGCCGGTTTTGAGTTCAGACCCTATTAATTGCGGTTCTAAAGTGCCTTCTCTGTTTCGATAAAACCGCCTTTAATCACCCTTCCTCCACTAGTGCGAGTATTAGTTTATGAATCGTGAGCCCTAATTGTTTTATAATTGATTAATATGTGTTCTTGATTGTTCTTGGTTTAATTTATTCCTAATGTGTTTAAGTCTGGCCAACTTGAATATTATTAGGATATTTCGATCTAAGTCCACCAATACGTAATCATTGGAACGAGGTAGTAGGTAGCGAGTTCTTGTGAAATCTATATAGATAACTAGTTATGATTGTAACATCAAGATATGGAACAATAAAGTGTGTGAAAATTGCTATATCACGTTCTTTTCATTCTTAATGCTTTCAGGGTGTGATTCTGGTTCATCGAATACTTTCTGGGGGCATCTTGGTAAGAGAAATAATTGGTTAATTATAATTGGTCAATTGTTGACAAGGTAAGAAAGAATTGGGAGGGTTTAGGAAATACTTGCGGTCCTATAACCGATAGATGCATATGAATTGATTTATTTTTGGGCCAATGATCAATGTTTACCTAATGTGAGTTATTCCCAGCAGATTACTTTCTTCATACATTATTTACATTTTTATATTTGTTAGTTTGCATTATTAATTAATTGCATTATTAATCGTAAAAAATATTTAAAATTAATGTGTGGTGAATACACCAATAGTGTTCTATATTAGTAGGTATTATTATTTATAGTTATGGCTTTGTTTCTCGTGGAATCGACTCTACCTACTACTGTCCTAATCTAATCTATAGAGTTTGAACATTATTTTGGTGAGTGAACGATGTTCACCAAATTGGCGCCGTTGTCCGAGATTAGTGTTGTTAAATAGAAATAGCCCGCACTATTAGTGTTGTTTGTTTACATTTTTTATAGTGTTATTAATACCACAAATAAACAACCGTAGTCGCACAAACCAACATAAAATAAAATAAAAAAGAAAGAGAAAGAGAAAAAATCCAGAACTAGAATTTAAATTCTTGATATTAAAAATTCTGCAGTAGCTACATTTCATAGCAAATGACTTCAGTGCCCCCTTAACTATCACGATCGTCCACCTTCGACCCTCCAAAATTTGACCACTTTTGAACCTTCAATGAGCAAATGAGCAGGTTTTTGAGATAGTTAAGGTACCAATAATGTTGAAAACAAATGGAGGGCAAAAGGGGGACGATTGTGATAGTTAAGGGGCCACTGAAGTCATTTGCTTTTTTATTTTATGGTGACTAGAGGTGTTGTTTTGATGATAAGAAAGAAGAGGGCAGATTTGAGATTGAGCATGTGTGGATATTTGATGATGATTAAGCCTAGTACCCTTAGAATCTAACCTTATTCCCATGGTCTCTAGCCACGTTATAACTTGAATAAAGACCTTCTATTTTGCATAAATTCTTGATTATTTCCATGTGCATATTACATATGAGTGACTGTTCTTTATCTTTGAGTGTGATTGAGTGAAATCGCGAGAATTATATTCATAACTCATCCAATTTGATTAAGTTGATGGCCAAGTTTATTAAATTTGGGAGAATTGTATTTGATTTATTGAAAGGTACAATGAATATGAGTTTGTTAACATGATATGTACTTTTGGCAGGGAAAGTTCTATAGATATAGGTCAATGCATTGAGATTTTAGGTGCTGAATATTTTGTTTGTAAATTGAATTTTAGAGTCAGTTGAGTCTTATTTTCTGTAGTCATTGTATTTTAATTTTATTTAGATTCATTAGATAGAGTCTTTGAAGGGAGATTGGTAATTTTTAAATAAACCACTTGGTTGAATTCTCATTTCATACATGAGAGCAAGTATGAGTTAAGTGTGAGAATATTTAATTATGTGATTAGTGTTGTTTATTTGGGTTATTAAATTGAGCTTTTATGGGAATAATGTGCACTTTAGGTGTGTTTTCTGTGTAGTTTTGATGATTGGAGAATTTTGGAAATGAAATCAGGAAAAATGAAAAATCAAAGGATTTTAGAGCATAAAGGGGAGCTTAACACTACACTCTTTTTCCCACTGGTTTTTTTAATGATGTATTGTGCTCCAATCACTAATAGAAAAATGGCCTATGCCCACACAAATTTAAAGACACTTTTAAGTTGATGTAGTAATACATGGCTATAAGCACATATTAAGGAATTACAAGATTATGTAAATTGTAATTGGATTAGATTTCCTTTTCTAATCTGGTATAGGTCCTTATTAGAATTATTTTCCAAGTCTGGTATAGGTTCTTTGTACTACTATATATTTCACCCAAGAGCATGAATACAAACACAGAATTATTACCCCGTAAATATTCTTCATGGTATCAGAGCCTAAAATCCTGAAAACTTGAAAATTTTACACTGCAAATTTTCCGAGCAGCCGTAGCTGCCGATCGCCGCTCAGCCGCACGTTACTGCACGTGCCGCCAGCTTCATCGTCCGCCGCACGCCGCTCGTTCCAGATCACCGTCCGCCACCGCCGCTCACCAGCCGCCGCCATCGATCCGCCGATACTGTCCGCACGGGCCACCGATCGCCACTCAGCCGCTCGTGGATTTCTCACACGCCGCCGATCTCGATCCGTCACTGCCGTACCCCTGCTGTCGATCACCGTTGCTGCCGATCTTCCATCCCGATCCACCGCGGAGGTTGAAGGTCGATCACTACCCGTCCGCGCGTGTAAGCCATGCGACGTCGTCCCATAGCTGCGTCGCGTCCGATCTCCACGTGTCGCCGCTGCTGTGCGCACCGCCGATCCGCTTCTACCGCTGATCCGCAATTATGTCTGCTCCTGGTTCAAGTTTTGATGCTGCTGATCAAGACCGCATCGCTGCTGAAGCTGAGACTACTAAACTACAAAACCTCAATGCTCCCGATGTGATTGCAGCTTTACTCAAACAGTTGCAATTGCAAACTAGTATTGGAGGTACTATACCTGCGGGTCGTTCTATGCACGATCCTTACTTTCTTAATACTGCCGACGGCCCGGGTTTGTCAATCTGTCCCGTCATACTTAAAGGAGAGGAGAATTACCTGGAATGGTCTAATG
>JAULKM010012233.1:0-14706 GCA_032355605.1 Rubia tinctorum
CGGCGTTTGAAGGTGATGCGCATTCCGTGTGCGTCGTGCTCCAGCTCGCATTAGTGCCTGCAATTGGAGAAGCAAAACGCTCGACGGAGAACGTCTCCGTTTCTCCAAGTCGATCACCTCCTTGCTCTCATCCCGGAAGTGTCCAATCCCATGCCGCATCCTCGTCGAAAACGATGTCATGGGAGACTCTGACTCGATCTGTGGCGGGGTCATAGACGCGGTATGCTCCGGTGCCCGGCTCGTAACCCAGCAAAACCATCGGTGTACTCCTGTCATCCAGCTTCTTCAGGTTTGGATGCGCATTTTTAACGTGAGCTACACACCCAAAAACACGTAGGTGCTGCACGCTTGGTCGGCGCCCGTGCCAAGCTTCGTAGGGAGTTTTTCCGGCGACGCTCTTCGTCGTCCCTCGGTTTAGAAGATACACCGCCGTCGTCACTGCCTCTCCCCAGAATTTGACCGGCACCCCCTTTCCTTTAGAAGACAACGCGCCATTCCAACGACGGTTTGGTTGCGGCGTTCAACCACTCCGTTTTGTTACGGTGTGTATGGCGCAGTCAGCTGCCGTTGTACTCCTCGTTCGGCGAAATACTCACCAAGCTCCTGGGAAGTAAATTCACCGCCACGGTCGGTGTGCATCATCTTCAACTTACTCCCACTCTGTAGTTCGGCTGCTGCCAAGATCTTCTTGATCGCCTCAGCTGCTTGATCCTTCGTGGCTGGCAAAGATATCCACATATACCTACTGTAATCATCCACTATTAGAAGGAAATATCGTTTATCTCCAGGCGTGGGTTGATCGATCGGTCCGCACAAGTCTGCGTGCACAAGTCCGAGATATTCGTTTGCGCGGTTCCAAGCTTGGTGAGGAAATGGTGCACATTTTTGCTTTCCGGCCAAGCATGCATCACACTTACGCTCGACATCGTCAATCATCGGGAGTCCATGCACCATATCGTCACGCGCGAGTCGCCGGAGAGCTTCAAAGTGCATGTGCCCGTATCGAGCGTGCCAACGCCAACCGTTCTCGGAGCCATGCATGGCAAGGCAGACGGGCCGCGCCAGGCTGAGATGGAGCAAGTAGAGGCGTCCGCGGCTCCTTGGCACTCGTGCGAGCAACCAGCCGTCTTGATCACGCAGCTGGAGCCACCCATGCCGGATTCGAATGTTATACCC
Source organism: Rubia tinctorum (assembly GCA_032355605.1). NCBI lineage: Eukaryota > Viridiplantae > Streptophyta > Magnoliopsida > Gentianales > Rubiaceae > Rubia > Rubia tinctorum. The sequence goes on from JAULKM010012233.1 coordinate 1,177, forward strand.
GATCTCGTCTAGCTGCCCCAACGAAATAATGTTGCTATGTAGACGGGGTATATAGTACACCTCCGAGAGTGTGAGGTGCTCACCATTCAGGCACGTGAAGAGAATCGTGCCGCGGCCTTCAATTTCCATGGACGTGTCATCCCCGAGCTTGACCGAACCGTGCACATTGGTGTCCAGTTCCGAGAAGAATTCACGTCTGCCACACATGTGGGAGCTAGCGCCGGAGTCTAGGAACCACACCGTGTTGCATTGACCGTCTTGTCCTGTTGCTTTTGCCTGAGATCGCACCTCATTTAGAAGTACGTGCTCGTCGGACACTTGACTCCCGATCGTGAGAGAATGCAATCTCGCAACCCGCAACGCCGCCTCCTCATCCTGATTTTGCATAAGGTTTGCCCGTTCCTTGCGCTCTCGTCGCGGTTCTGGACAGTCCTTGGAAATATGGCCGGCGAACTTGTTACAATTGTAACACTTGATCTTAGTCATATCTCGATCACCGCTAGAAGCACGCTGGCTGCCTTCGCGGCCATGATTTTGCTGCTTCCCCTTCCATTTGGGCTTGCCCTTTCCGCCGGTTTTGGGGCTGGATCCGTGCCCTTGCTCGCGCTGTTTCCCGCGTGCAATCCATTCCTGCTCCATGAGAAGAACCTGTCAGCCGGAGTTGCCCGTGGTGTTGATGAAGCACCGCTCAGAAGCCGACCGGAGCCGACCGATCAACTCCTCGATCGTCATGCCATCCAGATCAAGCAACGTTTCGATCGAGCACGCGATCTGGGCGTACTGGCTCGGCACCTCCCGCAGAAACTTTTGGACCACCTTTATCTCCTTGACGGTGTCACCCAAAGAGCGGAGATTATTGACGATGCCGTTGATGTGCATGTCGAACGCATCGAGAGACTCGCCATCTTTGAACGTAATCTGCTCGAACTCCTTGCGCAGTCGTTGTGCCGTCGCCTCCCGCACGCGATCCACCCCTACTTGCATCATCCGGATTGCCTCCCATGCTTCGTGTGCTGTGTTTTTCACGGCGAGAGTTGGCACCATCTCCGGTGGCACCGCATGGATCAGCGCCGAGAGTGCCGCCATGTTTTCACGTTCGCTCGGCTCTCCGGCGCTGAATGCAGCCTCCCAGAGACCCTACGCCCGTAAGTTGATCTTCATGACCAGGGCCCACTCGATGTAGTTCGTCGCCGTCAGAGTGGGGTAAACGATGTTGCCGCCGAGATTTGTCCGCTCCTGCACGATTCGTTCGTGAACGACGACCTCGTTGCCATTCTTCCGGATGACGCTCCGTCCCCGGCTCCATCCTCGTGCCCGTGTCGGCGAGTTCTCGGCGGACATGGTTTTCTAGATCAAAATGCTCTGATACCAAATGTTGGTTTTTTCAGAAGTAAAACAGAAAGAACACAAAGGTTTTTTTTTGTGCAGAAAAAGTCTGCTTTTCGTCTTCATATTCATTCCTTATATACACCCAAAACAACCAAACGTGATCCGATAATTTCGAACCACCTAACAAGCCTAATTCGTGCTAAGTCACGAATGCCAAGAAAAACGGAACTACCGAAACAGAAACTCGCCACTTGCAAACGTGGTCGACTAAGCTACGGCTATCTAATTTCAAATGGAAAAAAAGAAAAAAAATCCTAAGTTGGACGACAGGATTAGAAAAACATAAGACGATTCACAAAAAAAGGAGCAGATGCGAGAGGAGCAGGTTCTGATGGAAGAAAATCAAATTTAAGATGCAACTGACGTGGAGTGGACCACGCCTACTGAATTAGAGAAGGTTCAGGATCAATTGAAAATAGGAAGCGAGGGGAAATTGATGAAGAACACTGGGAAAGCAATTGGAGATGCGGAAAGGGGGAGTGCAGAAATTGGAGCAACTAGCAAATTGAGCTGGGTAGATAATCAGGAAGAAGAGCAGCAGAAAAAAACCCTGGAACGAGCTGTTTGTTGATGACTATGAGGTAAAATTCTATCTTTTGTAGAAATTGAAGGCATCAAAATGGGTAAAATCTTTGTTGGATAAGTGGAAGATAGTTCTAGGCTGTAGAGCACAACAGTTATATGTAGATTCTTGGGAAGTTATCCCCCTTATATGGTAGTGGAGGGCTATTTTAATAGAATATGGAGAAATAAGATCCTGAAGATTTGGAGGATTAAGAATGGAGTTTTTATGGTGAAATTTAAACTGAAGGAACATATAACTGAGATAGTTGAGCTTGGTATGATAATGTTTGATAATAAAATAGTAATTATTACTGAGTGGACAAAAAATGGAGAGGTGGATAATCCTGAAACATTACCTGCTTGGATTCAATTACCCAACTTGCCAATGATCTACTAGAAACCAAACATCCTATGCAAGATAGTAAGTGCAATAGGAAAGCCTGTAAAACTGGATAGAGCAACTAAGGAGATGGAGAGATTGAGTTTTTCTAGAATACAGGTGGAGGTGAAGGTTAATGATACTGTCCCAAAAATATCCCCAACATTGATGAGAATGATAGAATCCAACATTAGGAGGTTACTTTTGTGTGGTTACTTATCTATTGTGGGAAGTGCTCTTTGATGGGGAACATAATTGAAGAATGTAAGAAAGGGGAGGCATTTGATAGAAGTGTTCGAAGGTCAATAGGGAGGAACAAAAAGAAGGATTGGAGGCATAAGAGAGAGAGAGAGAGAGAAGCTGAAGGAGGGAAAGTACTGAATGTGGAGCAGCAAATGAGATTGAATAGGGAAGTAACTTGTACTGAGATTATAATAGCTTTGACGAGAATAAAGTCTTGTAAGAGCCCAGGTTATGATGGCTTCAACAGCAATTTTTTCAAAGAAACATGGGAAGTAATTTGAGATGACTTCATAAGTGCTATAAAAAGGTTTTTTGCAGGTGAATCAATCCCAGTAAAGTTCAACAGGGCCGTAATAGCTCTTATCCCTAAAATACCAAATCCTCGAGGAGCGGGAGATCTGAGGCTAATTTTTTGTTGCTCAGTGGTCTATAAGGTAATTACTAAGATCTTATGTGCAAGAATAGGTGAAGTATTGCTTGATATCAGAGATTTGAATCAAGGTGCATTTGTGAGGGGAAGACACATAGAAAACAATGTTCTTTTAGCCCAAGAACTGAATCATAAGTATAAATTAAAGGGTTTGAAAAGTAGCTGTGTCAAAAAAGTAGATATCAAAAAGGCTTTTGATACTGTGAATTGGAGTTTTCTATTTAGCTGGCTTAAAATTCTGAAGTTTCCATCTCTGTGCTTAAACTAGATTGTGGAATGTGTGAAGTCTTCTAATTTCTGCTTGTCATTGAATGGGAATTATACTAAGAGTGTAAAGTCCAGAACTATTTAATTTGGCAATTTGTAAAATTTTTGCAAACATGAAATGTTGTGTTGAAGAATCAATTTTGTTATGATTCGCAAGAAAAGGAAGTTTTGAGTGGAATTCGAGAAGTATATATTTCGTCCAATTGTATTTAATTGAAGAATATATCAATTCCTATATTTATGGGATTGGATTAGATTTATGGAAGAAGATTGATATGGTATATTCGGTCATGGTGAAGATATGGATAAAATATTTTAATTCTTTACTTTGAGGGATTAGATTAAGGAATTCATATCTCTAAGGGATTTGATTTTTATCAAAATATTTTTATGGAGCTAGAATTCCATGCGCACCAGTTACTGAAAACGTGTGATCGAACTTATATATTGAGAACGTTTTGGTTGAGCTACTTACAAATTTAATTGAAGAAAACCTGCATTTAGATTTCATCCAACAAGAGTAGCCCTAGAGCTTTAATTTGTGTTCCAACATGATCAATACATTATTGATATAAGTTCATAATTGAAAGTCTTAATTCCTCGAGAGGAGGAGATCCAGCATCGACGAGTATCGAGGTCGGAGGGAGTCTAATCAAGGCGGATCGATAGAAAGGGGAGCTTGCAAAATCAACATGTTGTAATTAGAAAAGATAAGTATAGTTTTATAATGTGCATTGTACTATTTTGTTCTGATTAGTTAATTTATTTTGAACTGGGCCAAGCTTTGCAGATGTAGGTTTTTTTCACCGAAATGCGTAACCAAGTCTTTGTGTTCTTGCTTTGCATTGTTTCACACTTGGTTTAATAGGTTATGTTTGAACACGGTAGTAATTATTGAATTAATTAGGTAAAATCAAATTTCAATTGGTATCAGAGCTTGGTAACTTACTCTTACCTTGATTGTGTCAAGGAAAGTGTGATCCGATTTTACCATGGCGAACAAAGAAGGAGATTCAGTATCTCGGCCACCACTATTGGAGGGAAAACTATAGCTATTGGAAGGCTCGCATGAGAGTGTTCCTTAACTCACTAGATGAACTGGCATGGCACTTTGTGGAAACTGAATTGAATTATCCAATTGAAGATGTCGAAACCAGTTCAAAAGAAACTCAAGAACAAATCAACTTGGCGTTCGTATGAACTTAAGGCATCAATGGAAAACTCAAAAACATTGAATGCTATCTTCACAATAGTATATGAAGGTCATTTCAAACTCATTTCTGCCTGCTATCAGGCAAAATAGGCTTGGGACATTTTGCAAATAGTCCATGAAGGAATGAGCCGAGTGTGAGAATCTAAGCTTCAAATGTTGGCCGCAAAATTTGAGGAATTGAAGATGGAGGAGGATGAGACTATTGCAATATTCAATTGGAAGCTAAGAGATATAGCAAACATGGCATACCAACTCGATAAAACATATAAGAAGGCAAAACTGGTGAAGAAAACCTTAAGATTGCTGCCTCGAAGTTTTTCAATGAAAGTTGCCTCCATTGAAGAAGCAAGAGATGTGTCTACCGTGACACTTCATGAACTGATGGGATCCTTGAAGACTTATAAGATGACTCTTGAACCACCCACGAAGAAAGCACAAAAGAAGTTGGCCTTCAAAGTTTCCTCTTCAAAGATTGACCATGATGATGAGAGTGATGATGGCATTGATGAACTTGCACTGATCACAAAAAACTTCTCGTGAATGCTAAAAAGGCAGTAATATAGGAGATCTTAAACGAAAACTAGTGGAAGTGGAAATTGACCTCATGCACAAGATTTTGGAAACAATAGAGGACCACGTCCTGAACGATCAAATTAGCAGTTTCAAAAAATTAAAGGAGGTGAAGCAAAGAAGTCTTGAAGAATTCAATGAAGAGAATGTGAAGGATATGTACACATTATGGCAGAATGTGCTAATACTTGAAAAAAGCAAGGTCGGTCATATGTTACCTCTTGGAGTGCTGATGAAGAAAGGGAGGAAGAAGATGAACTCACCAGTAATTATGTGGCATTCGGAGCAAAGATTCCTAAGATGAGTGAAACTGGATCTTGTTCCAACACGGTGATGATGGATGTTACTGCACATTCCAACACAGAGAAGCAGGGTGATGATTCATCAAGAGATGATGACGACCAGGAAATGAGCGATGAAGACATCTATACTGCTTATGAAAACATGCATGGAATGTGGATGAAAGTTGTTGAGACCAATAAAATCCTAAAAGCAGAGAAACACCAACTTGCAGATAGAAAGTCAATTTTTTTGGATCTTGTTGATAAGATAGAGGATGAAGTGGAACAGCTGAAACAAAATCCAAAGCTGACTACTCATAGGGCTGAGATGGTTGAAGCTGTAATCCCGAAGCTTAACGTTGGTAAGGCAACACCGGATGATATTCTAACTATGGGAAAGAACTTCGGAGACAGACAGAGAATCGTCTATGATAAAACAGAAATTGATACTGTAGATTTCAAGACAAGAGTACAGGTCATGAAGAACAAAGTGATGAGGACTCAACAAAGAAAACATGTGTTATGCAGTTCTTGCTCGTATCAAGGTCACATACAGGAACAATGCCTTAGACTACTCAAAGACATTATGAATACACATAAATTGTCTGTATGTTCCAAAATGGATGACGATCTGTGATCAAAATTGGTCAGAAAGGTATGGATTCCTAAGAACACAACGGTCTGTCTTGTTGCTCACATGTCTCTTATTGCACACTCTAGAGACTCGTGGTACTTTGATAGTGGATGCTCTCGATACATGACTGGAAAATAGGATTTTCTGGAAAAAAATCAAGCCTTATGACGGTGGATTTGTTACATTTGGTGATGGAAAGAAAATTCAAGTGGTTGGCAAAGGAGAACTACGGATTGAGGGATTACCAACCTTTACAAGTGTGTTACTTGTTGAAGATTTGAAGGCAAATTTGCTGAGAATCAGTCAATTGTGCGATGACAATATGACTGTGGGGTTTCATAAAGACAGATGCATTGTCAAACATGGTGAGGACAAATTACTCTCAAGAATTTGATCTTCAGACAACTGTTATCTGTTGGAACAAGAAGTCAAGTGTCTACGTTCTAAAGAAGATGAAGGAACAATGTGGCACAAGAGGCTATGGCACATCAACTATAAAACATTGGTGAAGATTGCAAACTCTAAAGCCATTCGAAGTATGCTTGCTCTCACTCATAAAAAAGGAATAATTTGCAGACCATGCCAATAAGGTAAACTAATTCTATCACCCCATTCATCTGTCCAGTATATTACAAATTCGTGAAATATTGAATTATTGCACATGGATTTGATGGGACCGGTCAATACACCTAGCGTGACTGGTAAGAAATATATTTTTGTATGTGTTGATGATTTATCCATATACAATTGGGTAGCATTTCTTAAAGAAAAATCTGACACAGTGGATGTGTTTAGACGTTTGGTGGTCAAACTGCAAATAGAAAATTAAAGTCATGTAGGAAAAATTGTCAGTGTTCGCAGTGATCATGGAAGAGAATTTGAAAATTCCCAGTTCAGCGACTTTTGTGATAAGCTTGGAATACAACATGATTTTCAGCACTAATCACATCTCAGGAAAATGGTATTGTTGAGAGGAAAAAGAACCCAATAGGAGATGGCTCGAGTAATGTTGGCAGAAAAAGGAATTCACAAAAAATGGTGGGCAAAGACGGCATGTTATACGATAAACAAGTTTTTCCATCGTCCGTCCACAAATAAGACATCTTATGAATTTTGGAAAGGCAGGAAGCCTAATGTATCATACTTTCATATCTTTGGCAGCAAGTTTTATATTTTCAGGGATAAAGAACAGTTGACAAAGTTCGACAGTCGCAATGATGATGGTATATTAATGGGATATCCTGTGAACAGCCGTGCCTACAGGGTTTACAATCTTCGCACTAAAACTCTTATGGAGTCCATTATTGTAATTGTTGATGATTCTGATGAGAAACCTGTATCAAGAAAAGGTGAAGATGAACCAACCCCAGTTCATGTTCCAACACAAAACAATTTAGCTGATCAGCAGGTCGATAATGGAACACCAGAAGTTTCCGAAAAACATGACAACCCAGTGAATGGTGATGTTGGAACACTAATCTATGGCTATCCACTCCATGACCCAATACAGGAGGTACCTAAACCAATCTCCAAGAGAACACGTTCTCTACCACGGGTAAACTATAGGGAACTTGCTGGATTACAGTGTTTTATCTCACTGATTGAACCCAAGAATTATAAATAAGTCCTAGTTGACGAGTATTGGATTGCCTCCATGCAAGAGGAACTTGGCCAGTTTGAAAGAAATGATGTTTGGTTCTCAACTCTAGTCCAAGAAATGTTAATGTTATTGGCACAAAGTGTATTTTCAAGAACAAGTCGGATGTTGATGGCCAAATTATTCGAAATAAAGCAAGATTGGTAGCTCAAGGATATACTCAAGTAGAAAGAGTAAATTTCGATGAAACTTTGCACAAGTTGCTAGGTTAGAATCTATTCGGATTTTACTTGATATTTCCTTCACTCTGGATTTTACTTTGTACCAGATGGACGTCAAAAGTGCCTTGCTAAACAGTGTGGTTAATGAATAAGTCTATGTTGAGCAACCCAAAGGATTTGAAGATCCTCACTATCCGTATCACGTATATAGACTCAAAAAGGCACTATATAGTCTGAAACGGACACCCAGAGCTTGGTATGCTCGACTGACAAACTTTCTTATTAAAAAGGTTATCATCGAGAGGGAGTAGATCGCACTTTATTTGTCCTGGATTGATCATAAAAATTTAATTACTTAAATTTATGTCGATGATATTGTTTTTGGCTCTACCTCACAGTCTATGGTACAAGACTTTTTTGCCCCAATGCAAGATGAATTCGAGATGAGCATGGTGGGTGAACTCACTTATTTTCTAGGACTCCAAGTAAAGCAAGAAGAGAATAGATTGTTCATCAATCAGAGTAAATATTCCATGAATTTAGTAAAAAAATCGGATTGAGCAACTCTCGACCAGTTCAAACTCTAATGGAAACCACAAAAAAATTGGGAAAAGATGAGAAGGGTGTTGCAATTGATCAAAAACTGTACAGAAGTATGATTGGAAGTTTACTGTACCTTACAGCCAGTTAACAAGGCATATGTTTCAATGTTGGGGTATGTGCAATATTTCAAGCCAATCCGAAGGAATCACAATTAATAGCATTTAAAAGAATTATTCGTTATGTTAGAGAGACTTCTAAGTTTGGCATTTGGTATTCTAAGAATCAAGACTCAGTTCCTTTTGGCTATAGTGATTCAGATTGGGCGGGTAATGCAGATGACCGCAAAAGCACTATAGGAGGATGCTTCTTTATTGGCATGAATTTGGTTTCTTGGTATAGTAAGAAACAAAATTCTATTTCTTTGTCATCTGCTGAAGCTGAATATCTTGCTGCTGGAAGTTGTTGTGCACAATTATTATGGATGAAACAAATGTTGAAAGATTATGGAGTTCATCAAGGGTCTCTGAATATTTTATGTGACAATAAAAGTTCTATTATATACGACATCATTTTATTCGAGATCTTGTTGAAAGGAAGGAAGTTGTGGTAGCCTATGTTCCTACATCGAAGCAATTTGCTATTACTTTTACAAAACCACAGGATTCTACCACCTTTGAGATACTCAGGCAACACTAGTGTGTGCCATATGGGAGGTACTACCTATTATAATATTTTACTTAGGTTTAGTTTTCTTATTTTTTATGTACAGAAAAAATTAAAAAATAGAAAGAAGAAAAGTACAAAAATATGAAAGGAGTGCTACATGTTGGAATATGGAGAATTAATTTGGGGTATGCGTAGTTGGATTTTTGTGGCAGGCTGTTATAAAGGTAATTATTACCTTGAAAAGAGAAAAGGCAATGTACGTTTTTGGAGAAAATGGAAAGTAAAATTTTAATATTCAAATTTCCATTTTCTTAGCACCTTACCTCCTTCCCACAACCCCTCTATTCCAATATTCTTGCAATTTCTGGTGAGATTGTATGCGAAAAACCCTACGGCAGAAAAGGCAGAAAGAGTTTGGGACTCTAAAATTTTACTTGCGGCATTACCTCATTCCACAGCTTAGACACGTAAAAGTCAAGTGCATTTAAGAAATAATTTGGAGAACCTAAGCGGAGGCTGAACATGATAGAGAGCAACTTGCTGGAGCCTTGGGATGGTATTCAAGAAGTTGGTGTTGAGGTTGCCCGGTCACTACCAGTCGTGCTTGTACTAGATCCATCTCTTCTAGTGAAAATTAAGATATTTCCAGAAAAATCCTTCACCTTTAATGGTCAAACTTTCTAATCTCTGGATTAAAGTATAATAAGAAAGTATACCTAAGGGGTATAAGGCTATGTCGGATAAGATAAATGGCTATGACTTAAGTCATCCGTTGAAGGGAATCATAGGAGACATTCAATACATGGAGGATTTGAACCCTAGATTAACTGAATTGGCATGTGTAGAGCACAAGGGAAAGAAGGTTATATGTGTTTATACTAGTGCCTCTGGTCCTAAGAAGCTGAGACTAAGGAAATTAAATAATTTACCTGAAGATATGAATGTGATGAGTTCCACTAGCTATAAAGTCATTCAAAATTTTGACCCTGTTGTTGCTAAGAATTTGATAAATTTTAGGGAGGTACCCCCTGTTGTATTTGAGATTGAATCAGATGAGGAGGAGTTGGAAGCCAGGGGTGTTGTCCATGTTCCAACACAGGCTGAGGATGCAGGAGGAGAGAATATGGATATGGAGATTGCTGAAGAAGACTATGATTTGGGTGGTGGACCTAGCTATTTTCCAACAACAGCTGAAGGTGACTAGTTTGAGGAAACTGAAAGAGCAGAAGTCCCTAGTTCCCAGGAAGATATAAGGGGAGAAGTTGATGATGAACCTGAATTAAAGAATCAGAGATAGATGTTGAGATCCCAAATATAGAGACAGGGGGAGATGAAAGGTTGTTTGAAGTACCTGCTACTGATCAGCATGATGCTGAGGCAGTTGAACATAACCTTGATGATGTTCCAACATCAGGTCAACCCGGTACTGAGGGAGTTGAAATCATTGATGTGGAGGAAAATGGTTCTGGAACTGATGTTCCAACACCAAGGGAAAGCATGTAAAACTTGGTACATACCAATGATGAGGTTTTATAAATTGAAGGTATCAAAATGGGTAAAATCTCTGTTGATGAAGTGGAAGATAGCGCTAGTCTTTAGAGCACAACAGTTATATGTAGATTCCTGGGAAGTTATCCCCCTTATATGGTAGTGGAGCGTAATTTTAACAGAATATGGTGAAACAAGATCCTGAAGATTTGGAGGATTAGGAATGGAGTTTTTATGGTGAAATTTAAACTGAAGGAACATAGAACTGATATAGTTGAGCTTGGTATGATAATGTTTGACAAAAAACCTACAATTATTACTGAGTGGACAAAAAATGGAGAGTTCAATTACCCAATTTTCCAATGATCTATTGGAAATCAAACATCCTATGCAAGATAGTAAGTGCAATAGGAAAGCCTGTAAAACTGGATAGATCAAATAAGGAGATGGAGAGATTGAGTTTTTCTAGATTGCAGGTGGAGGTGAAGGTTAATGATACCGTCCCAAAATATATCCCCTACATTGATGAGAATGATAGAATCCAACATCATGAGGTTACTTTTGTGTGGTTACCTGTCTGTTGTAGGATGTGCTCTCTGTTAGGGCACCTAACTGAAGAATGTAAGAAAGGGAAGGAAAATCCAGAAGTAAGAAAATAGGTTACCAGGATAGTATATGTGCCAATTGTCCATGGTAATGAAGGGAAAAAAGAAATTGTGAAGGTAGCTGATAAAGCTGGAAGTGAAAAGAGGGAAATAGGTAAAGAGAAGGTGGCTGAAAACAGGGGTAGAAATGAGGATGAGCAAGAAGGATGGAAAACTATTAAAGTAAAAGGTAAGGACTGTATACGTGATAGTGGCAAAAGAGGGGCTATAGTGAGTGCAAGTTCCTCTGGGGTTGTTTTTCTGGAAAAAAAAACACTAAATGAATGAAAACTTACCGATTTGGAATATAAGAGGTGTAAATAGTTTACAAAAACAAAAAAAATGTAGGGAATTTGTGATTGAAAGTAGGGTGGGGTTTTTAGCTTTGTTAGAAACTAAGGTACGAAAACAAAAAGAGATGCAAGTATGGGAAAATGTGGGATTCAGGAGGAAGTTGGAAACTAATGGAGAATTAGTGAAAGGGGGCATAACTTGGTTGGGCTAGAATGAGGATCAGTTCCAAGTAACTGAATTAGTAGTTAGGGGATTCAATTTATTGATATGAAAATTAGAATGGTTGGGCTATTGAAAGAGTTTTACTTAACTGTTGTCCATGGTTTGAATGATCAGACAGGGAGAAAAGAATATTGGAACCAGTTGGAGAACCTTGAAAATGGGAGAAATAGTCTGTGGCTAGTGGTGGGGGGACTTTAATGCTCCATTGGAACTTGGTGATAGAACTGGAGGTAACCCTGTGACAATTGCGGAATTGGAGGATTTTCAGAACTTGGTGGTTAAAGTGGAATGGCTAGAAATGAAAACTTTGGGGCCAAAATTCACATGGGATGATAGGAGAGGGTAAGGAGAAAGGGTGATGAGTAAGATTGATAGAGCACTGGTAAATCAGGATTGGCTTTTATCATTTAATTACTCAATATGCAAAGTGTTGGTGAATAGAATTTCTGACCATTTTCCCTTACTGGTGGGGGTTAAAAAGGTGAAACGGAATTCAGTCAAGCTATTTAAAATTTTCAATATGTGGCTGAAAGATAAGTAGTTCAAGCAGACTATGAAAACAGTTTTGGAAGAAGCAAAACAATGGAAGTATGGAAGAGTTAAGAAGAAACTTGAAAAGGTTGGAGGGGCCATTATCTGCTCTGAATAAAAAGAACTTCTTTGATATAGGGAAGAGAACTGAGCAAGCTAGACATGAATGGTAGGAGGCTAGTGGGGAGAGATGCACAATAAACCAAAATCTACTAAGCTACAGGAGGTGGAACAGCAGAAAAGACTGAAGCTAAATGAATTGGAGGAAGTTGAGTTTAAATGCCTATAACAATCGGCAAAGATACCGTGGAAGCTGGAGGGAGACATGCCAACTAAATACTTTTATGCCAAACTCAAGGATAGACAATATCACAATCAGTTGATTATCCTGGAAGTTGGAGGAATTTTTTTGGAAGGGCTGGAGTTGGAGAGGCATTTGATAGAGGTGTTCGAAAGTCAATAGGGAGTAATAAAAAGAAGTATTGGAGTCATAAGAGAGAGAGAGAGAGAGAAACTGCGGGAGAGAAATTACTGACTGTGGAGCAACAAATGAGACTGAATAGGGAAGTAACTTGTACTGAGATTTTAATAGCTTTGATGGAATAAAGTCTTGTGAGAGCCCAGATTATAATGGCTTCAGCTGCAAAATTTTCAAATGAACATGGGAAGTAATTGGGGATGACTTCATAAGTGCTATAAAAAGTTGTTTTTTGCAGGTGAATCAATCCTAATAAGGTTCAGCATGGTTGTAATAGCTTTTATTCCTAAAATACCAAATCCTCAAGGAGCGGGAGATCTGAGGCCAATTTTTTGTTGCTCAGTAGTCTATAAGGTAATTACTAAGATCTTATGTGCAAGAATAGGTGAAGTATTGCTTGATATCGTAGATTTGAATCAAGGTGCATTTGTGATAGGAAGAAACATAGCAAACAATGTTCTTTTAGCCCAAGAACTGAATCATAAGTACAAATTTAAGGGTTTGAAAAGTAGTTGTGTCATTAAAGTAGATAACAAAAAGGCTTTTGATACTGCGAATTGGAGTTTTCTGTTAGGCTGGCTTAAAATTATGAAGTTTCCATCTCTGTGCTCAAACCAGATTGTGGAATGTGTGAAGTCTTCTAATTTCTGCTTGTCAGTGAATGGGAATTATACTAAGAGTGTAAAGTCCATAATTATTTAGGTTGCCAATTTGTGGAAATTTTGTAAATATGGAATGTTGTGTTGAAGCATCAATTTTGGTATAATTTGCGAGAAAAGGAAGTTTTGAGTGGAATCCGAGAATATATCAATTCCTATATTTATGGGATTGGATTAGATTTATGGAAGAAGATTGATATGGTATATTCGGTCATGG
>JAULKM010012244.1:0-14706 GCA_032355605.1 Rubia tinctorum
AATACAATGTAGCTCTAGGAGCATACAACATATAATATAGGCCAATAAATTATGGATAAACGACTCAAAAACATTGAAATAACTCATTTAAAGATTCATATTGAGCTCCCTGTTAAAAAATCCTAACATAGACATTTAATCAAACACTAAGCATACATTCCAGTAATTCTCTACATTCCGCGGCAAATGAAAAAAACAAGTAGGCTTTGTATGAAACATTGATACTAAACAAGACGCAGTGTTCGAGCAAAAATCATTTTACCATAACTCTATTCTTTCGATGTTTTTACCTCATCTCACCTTTGACTTTTTCGAGCTTTGCAGAGACTTTGCCAATGGTTAAGCAGGGGCACTTGGCGAAATTAGAGATTTCTTCATTTCCCTTTCGGTGAAGACGGAGGTTTTGGTGACGGGATCGCCATTGAAATCGAAACCTCGCACCCACGACACACTTGAGTGCGTAATCTGTCAATTTTGCAAAATTGGGTGCCGTAAATCAGAAAACCCTTAAAACCCCTAGAAAAGTGAAAAGATTACCTCGAGGTAAAACTCCATTAGCGGCAGATATCAATTAACGGAAAAGAGCGATTAGCAATGGAGGAGGTGAGGGAGAGAAACGAATTAGCGGCGGAGGAAGGGGTTAGTGGCGGAGGAAGGAGTATCGAGTTTGGTATGAGTCTTAGAAGATTTAAGAATTATTAAATGTAGGCCCTTGGATCATCGTATTTGAATGGTTAGGATTTTGTCTCACATAACTCCCTTGTCTCACATAAGATAGGTTGTCTCACATGATCTCTATTCTATATATATCCAAAAATATTCCTATTTTAATTTTTATCCACGATTCTCTTGTTAACGTAGTATTTATAGAGAAAATCTCAGTAAAATGCGGTCTTTCCATAAATTTATGCACAGTCCACAATGGTTTTTACCTTAAATGTTGTAATATTTTATGAAATTTAAATATTGTATTTTAAAATTTAAAACAAGTAATAATATGTATTTGAAAGTGAAAATATAAAAAATATTTTCTAAATTTCTAAATTTAGTAAGTAATTTAAAAAATGCATTGTAATATGTAAAAAATAAATAGCATGTCCACAAAATTATGTACTTGCCACATGTCAGATACCACTCATATTTATGATATAAAACTATCTCACAAGTAATGTACCTTAAACATTATTAGTTTCTTATACATAAAAAATGATGCATGATTAAAATACAACAATATTAATATCATATATAAAGAAAAAAAATATATCAAATAAATGTAACTCTTTTTTGTCAAGTTAGAGTAATTAGTAAACACAATGTTATTATTGAATGAGAAAGTTTTATTTTGGACAACATAAATCGTGATTTGGATCAAGTGGTGTTACAATTGTAGAAAATCTTTGTTTTGCGTAGCGATTGATTCTTGATATGCTCCTCTCCGTCAAGTGGTCATAATTTTTTAAGGAAACAAGTTAATATCCCCGATGGCGGTTTTACAATTTTTTATTGGATTTCTAATTTATAATAGTACTGACGATTAGTCTGATTGATATTTAGTTTAGATGTCCCTTGCGATAGGTTGGTTATTGCTAAGTCAATTAGATTGAATGATATCTTTTAAAAAAAGAATTTAAGTGTACATTTCTTCTAAAATAAATAAGAGGGAATCTCTTGACAGGTGGACTATCGTTAAATTATTGACAGTTTACTGTAATTTTTCACTTATACATTAAATTTAAAAATATTTGTATATATTAAATATTTTTATATTTTCACATTAAATACACATTATTCCTTGTTTTAACTTATAAAATATAATATTTTCTTAAAAATTATAATTTTAAAGTTAAAAAGTCAAATGGTCTATCCATAAGATTATTGAAATTCCAAAAAAAAAATAATACATGCCACATTTTCTGAGACTTCCTCGAAAAATAATTGTCCTTATTATGTGGGCAAAGTTTTAGGAAAGATTGTCTTTACATAGACATGTGAAAAGACGGGATTGAATTATAATAATAGAAAGATAAAAGGTTTTAGTTGTAATATTAAAATTTTATTATGGAACGTGTAGTAGTTATAAGTTTATGAACCATGCAACACAAAAATTTTATCTTGAATATTTTTAATTTGCAGTTTAAATTTTAATTGCTCAATAAATTATGAAAAGACCGTCTTTCAAGAAACAGACTATTATATGATTGTTCAGCATGTTTTTTTTAAAAAAAAAATCAATCGGAAACTATGGTTAAATAGGTGGAAAATCGAGGGCTCTAACTAAGAAGTAAGGCAACCGAAATTTTCTCGCTCTAGAACAAAAAAAACCCACTCTCCCCTTTTCCCGAGTTCAAACTTCTGGAAACCTAGCAAGGGGTGGGAAAATAAAATTGGAATGGTGGCGTGGCATCTCCTGGCCGCACTTATAAGACTAATGTTGCAAGAATACCACACGTGTATGTTTCTGCTGTCTAAATAACATTATAGTTTTTTTTTTTTTTGGTATGGTTGATATTCGATAAATTTGTATTAGAGGCGGGATATCGGGTTTACAACAACCACCCACATTTTTAATTATTAAATATTATAATTGCACATAGTTGGCACATGGATTGGAAATTGCCACCACAATTTTTTATCAAGATTGTAATTGCACATAGATGGCACATATATAAATTGCACGAATAAATTTTACTGCACTAAATTTTATAATTACTAAGAACACTCCATGGGTTTTCCACAGTTATTAGATTTATAATACACTTTATACATGGGTAATAAAAATGTAAATTATTAAAGGCAGAGAATCAATAAAAAAAAATCCAAGTTAAAAACTTTTTAACATGGTTTTCATTAAATTTTAATATATAACTCACAATTGTTCGCGTATACAGATAATAACGATGGTATATCTAGCCCAAATTTGAAATTTGAATTATTCAATGTTACTGTAATTTTATTTCAAAGATTGAGATTCTACACCATTTAAATATAGGTAAGATTCTAACATCATTTCTCATGTATAAAAATAATATCTAATCTATCTCCTCATTTAATGATCAAAAATAAAATAATATACTGTTTGTCCCTCTACATATGTCTTACTTCATTATTCATTAGTAATAAAATTGATGTTATTTGCATTGTAAAAATATATAAATATACGAATGTGAAAATTATCTTATGAGATATTTCTAGATTTATCGTAACACATATTTTAGGAATATCTATTTTATTATAATTTATTGTTATACATATTTTAAGATATTAACATTATGATTACATCATTAAATAATGAGGAAAAAAGTAAGACAGTTTCACAGGAACGAGAAGCATATATATATATATAAAACAAAGTTTAATTTTATTATATACATAAACACAAAATTTGATTTATATTTTTACATTATCGTGCAAAAATAAATGTTAACAGCAAAAATGTGAGTCTTAAATGTACATCACATATAAAATATAGTGTGGATTTTTTTATCATAAACTAGGTTGGAATGTTGCTCTTTCTACCACTTCAGCCCTGATTTCAAAGTACATTACAAGGCTGCCCGGGAATTTCAGCAGGGTATCGCAAGGGAGGGATGACAAGTTCTATCACAAGCGTGTAAACCACTGCCACGTCTTACAACAAAGTTTGTTGCATAGTATATCCTTTTGAGCCGCATCGAATGTTCCTTGTCCACCAATGCACTCTTTAGCTGTAGTAACGGGATAGGGCGGGCGGGCGGGCGGGCGGGCACTAAAGTGGCACAAGGATGACGAACCGATCACGTGCATAAAAATATAACATGTATTTTTATACCAGTCACGTGCATAATCATTGTATTCTCATTTCAAGTTGCAATTTAACTATTCATTTAGTCAAAATTTTCTAACTTTGACTTTAAAATTGAATTAGTATCAAAATATGATACTGTTGTATGATACCATGTTAGAATCATTATAACATGTATTTTCAAAATATCAACTTTTCACAAATTTTAACTATCCTTAATAAAATATATTAATGTTCAAACATTTTTCAAGTCAATCGATCAAAGTCAAAGTGTGCACGTTGTAATGAAACAAAGGGAGTAGTTAGAACGTGGAAAATCCCAGCAATACGATGTGGTTAGCCACGTATTTTACGCACTATTATAAACAATATCCTATTGTAATTATTCTAAAGTTGAAAAATATATCTCTTCTTTCCTTCCAATTATATTCATTATTTTCAACACAATTCGATCTAACACCCTAGAATATGGCAAATAATAGGCGTGTTGGGCAGAATTGTGTTTATAAGTAAAACTGACTTATTTTGGCTTATTTTGAAAGCAGAGAAAATCAGTTTCTACCTTTCCCCAAAAAATAGCTTTTACTTCTTAAATAAGTATTTTTTAGCAGTTTACCAAAGACAAAAGATGTGCTTAACTTATAAGCAAAACACTTATAAGTCGTACTAAACACAGCCAATATCCTGCCTCGTGATACAATAAAGCTTGGTATCCCCAGAGTATTAAGATAATGAATAAATTATATTCTAAAATTTAGGAAGAACTAACTCCTAAAATAGTGGATAGTGAATTGATAAAAAAATCTCAATTAGTAACCAGGGATATGATTTGCACTGTATCCCAGGAACACAGTATGCGAATTACTCGAATATCTCACTCCAAGAAACATGAACTTTTACCTCGGTTCTACAGGACCTTTTACCTCGATTTTCAGTCCTGGAAGAACCGATGTAAATACAACCGGAGTAGAAGGTATGTTTTTTTTACCTCGGTTCAAAACTGAGGTAAAAAACCTTTTACCTCGGTTTTCAACCGACATCGGTAGAATATTTGACCGACGTTGGTCAATGGTATTTGGTCGAACAGGGTAGAACAATTATGTGGCATCGCAAAAACCGACGTCAGTTTCTACATGAAAGCGACGTCGGCTAGAGCATGAAGGCATGTGATGGGTTAAAAAAGGAGCGATCTTGTGAAGGTCGACGTCGTTCATATGAAAAGAAACGCCACAGATCATTTAAGGCAACATCGTGCGCTGACGTGGAACGGTGATTAATACGACATTATTTTAAATGGTCGACGTTGCTCAGCAAACCTTGTTTCATGCGATGTCGATTATGTGTCGTTGAAGCTGTGAACTAGTGCAAAATTGCAGATTAATCGGTTGAACATTGTTTCTCATACAACATTATATTATTTAATATTTGATGACCCAACAATCGTACGTCGATAGCAATTACCTTGTATTTACAAAAATCGACACCACTAATATATTAAAATACTAAATGTTCAATCTATAACTCTCATTTTCCTATTATAGCAAATATACATGTAACAATGGATGTACAAATTATAAAGGCGAGAGCGTACGATATAAATCTGAACATGGAATGCAATATAGCGACGTTGGATATTCGTACGTTCCAGTAAGGTCCTGTTAAATACGACTTCTGTAACCATTTATTTGTATCTCGTAGTTGACAATGCACAGGTCGACGTCGCACATTCAACCTGTGTTCATACTAAAATTTTATTATTTTCCACAATCAACCCTAATATCAGCCCTTAAATCATTACATAATATTGGGAACACAATAAATATACACTATATAACATGTAACATAGTCAATAATGGAAATATTCAATCATTGTAGAAGGTATTTTCATAAAAGTGATACATGAACATTGAATGGATGGATAACTACCTCAATTAATTTGAACCAGGAGATGCTCCATCCTAGAATACTTGCTCATAGCTTGAAGAAGAGAGTAGATTGGGTTCTTGAGTAGAGTTGAAATGATGTGAATGGAGAGGAAGGTGTGGAGTTGGGGTAGGAAGAAGTGCATTTGTTAGAGGTGAGAAATGAGATGAGGTGTGGTCTTGTTGCTGAATTCATTTAAATGGGATGGGTGTGGGGGGGAAAAGTTGTTCAAATTTTGGCTGAAAATTTTGTTTGCTGCCTGAAATTTCATTTTGACTGAAATTTCATTTTGACCGACGTCGATTAAGTGTCGGTCACTGAATTATTATAAGCGAACATTATACGATGTCGCCTATATGGACTAAAGTATAAATTTTAATATTTGCGGTAAAAAACTCAATTTTAATATTGCAGGCCCTTCCGACGACCTGTTCATGCCAAACAGGAACAAAATACTCTTGTACGTGCAAATAACCAATTTTTATCTCCAATTTTGGCTTTGGACTCAATTCCTTGTAGGGACTTGAGTAAAAAAAGAATAAATGCATTGGTAGTCCCAAACTCAATTACAATATTTCTAAAAATAATCTTGTTCACCCACAGCTTATACACGACGTCAGTATTAGCTATAGTGGCTTGTTCCCTAGATCGACTTCGATTAGATCTTCTCAAATGAACCTTGTATATATACCCAAGAGTAATCATCTATGATATACTGTAGACTAAGTACTAGCACTCTTTTAGAAATTATGGACATGGAGAACATATCAAATGAAATTTTATTTGATTCTATTTGGTGGAAATTATCCTTCTCATAACTCTAGGCCCTGCATTTGAATTTTAGTGAAATTGATGGTTGAAATTTTCTTATCTTCTAAATTCTAAGAAAAACCGAGAATTATTTATTTCGTCCGATTTTGGTGAGGTGAAATTTATCGTCCAAATTAACAACGCTCATAATTAAGTTATATGTAGTAATGGAATGCTAATAAGAACAAGGGAAGAATACCCCCCCATCACCTTGATGCGTAGGTCGTAACAACATGTATGTGATAATGTGATTTAGATTATTGGCTATATTTAATAATGTGGCAGTCCGACCAAGTGAGATAACAGTTGTTCACCGTGAAAAAAGCCTCCTCCTGCAAAAAGGATTCAAGACATAACTCTAGGGAAATAATCCAATGATCAAGTCAGTCTTTCCTTCTGAGAATTAGAATTTCACAGTTTAGTTCCACTGAGCTTAGCCAGTGTTGCTCACCTTGTATTTATAGGTGATTATCGCCCTAGCCCTGCTTTACTAGGGTTTATGGTAGCCAGTCACTTCGTGGTTCATTCGTGATCATTGTAATCTCAGTTTATGGTTAAGTGTTGATCGTGGCTCCGCCTTTATCTGTTCATAATTAACATGGACATTTGGCCGATTCATTATGCATTCCTTGTTGGTTTAATCGTGCTTGAGTATTGGGCTGGGCCTAAATGCTAGCAGCCTCGAGCTTATGGGCTAGGTATACAACATCCATTTCTGTATATTTTCTCCCCCACCATGTAGGAGGGACCTAATTATAAAAATATAAAAGTTCACCAGTTGTGTTGAAATCAATTCAGATCAAACCGGACGTTAATGACGTTCATTGAAATTTACAATATCAATTATTGATTTCTAATTAATTGTTTACCATTTTAAATGGCATTTATGTTGGTTTTAGTCAGAAGCGGGCCCAATTTATTTGCTAGCGGACTGAATTGTTCAGGACCAATATATCTATGAACGATGTCGGTAGTATGTCGGTCTAATTTCAAAAAGTACGACATACATGCGATGTCGGTTCCATAGTTGGTCTAACAGAGGCACATTTGAAAAGCAATTGGGCTAACATAGCTAGGCCCACAGTCAGTCAAATCGACCTCGCAATAACGTCGGTTGCCTATTTGAAAAGTAATTGGGCTAATATGGATAGGCCTACAGTCAGTCAAATCGACTTCGCAATAACGTTGGTTGCCTATGCGACTTGTAAGCAACGTCGTATTGGAGGCGGAATTCCCAAGGCTCATAACTATATATATATGGACCCCACCTCATAATCTACTTTAAACATTCAACTTTCCCTCAAATTCTAATAGTCATCATGCCCATCCTCTCAAAAGGTATGGTTTCTACATGTGGTTAGTTTACAATTTTGTTGTAATTTACTATTGAATTTGTTATGTATAATGTGTTTGAATGTGTCATTTTATTCATGTAAGGATGTGTCTATGGATTAGGGTTCATCGATTAGGTTATGAGGTGTTATAATATCGACTAGGTACATGGCTAAATTGTTTTTGGTTTTGGTTCTTGTTGTTTGCCTGATTTCGGCTGTTGTCAGAGCTGCTCTGTTCCATGAATGCATCGTCGCTTGTTAATCGTTCCTCTTTCGGTTTGAGCAACAAGTGTGCGATGTTTCTAGTTTATAATTTCTCTAGGTCATGTCGCATATGACGTCACACTTTTATCAGCAAACCATTCGGTTTAACCGATTTTTGTGCGATGTCGCTTTCTCATAAATAGTATAACATTTTATCCAACATATGACATTTCCAACTGTTTGGTTAACCATTCGGTTGTACCAATCTGTCAGCGACTTTGTCTATTCATAATTTTTGCAGTTATTGTAGCATATGACGTCGCACCCAAATCGGTTAATCATTCGTTTTTACCAACCTATGTGCTACGTCGCTCAGACATGTTGCATTCATATATTAGCTGATTACCTTGGAATGGATTTGTAAAGAATCATTTAAATATGAATTTCAAGAATTATGTCTTGCAGTGCTGGTTCACAATACTCTTCCATTGTGGTGAGCTCTTTAATTTTTACATTCAAATTGGATTTTCTAGATTTGTATTACCAATATTCAAATTTAATTTATAAACACTTCCTTCATTAATAGATCTACAGCGATTCGGACGATAAACGTCCGCGAACTACATTTAGCGACATCATCCCTCATTTCATATACACCATGATGCAGACAGACTTCGGGGGCATTCTCATCTTGGTAAGTAATCCCTGTCACATATTTTTTTTAAATATTTTTCTATTGTTTACTTTCATATTAACTGAATATCATTTTTTTAAAATCGAGTACGTCCTTAGACAAATTGTGGAGCTCCTACCGACGTACAAGTTGCATGTTATGCTCAGGTGCAACAGACGGGAGTACCACATGAATTACTCGAGGAACATAAGGATGAAAACCCTGACGCCAAATGGTTTTGAGCAGTTACTTATTGGTGAGGAACTCGCAATAAGGGACACGTTCTACTTCAAGCAGATCAATGGTGCTAGCCCCGTAGTTTTCGATGTCGAAGTTCTTCCCCATTTATATTATTTTTGGTTAATTTGTATTTCGAACAAGATTAGTTTTGGTGTATTAAGATATTTAATATTTATTTAATAAATCTTTTGTTAGCTATGTTATTTTAATGTTCATCAATCTGTAGTATCCAACCTAACATACATTCAAAGTTTTAATTGTAGTATCAGATTAGAACGGAATTTTTTTCCAAACCCTTGTTTCATTTCAGTCTTGAACTAGAAAATTTGGGTTGCGAAATTTGTGTTGGGAAAAATTACCGAATCAAACTCGAGCTGTTGATATAGAGGCGGACAACACAATGGTTCAAAATGACATCGTTTCTAAATGGGTATGGCTAGGGGGAACCTAAAAAACCGCTCAACCTTTTTTACTCACAAGTTTTCGGCGAATTTCAATAGTCTCCACTTTCCCCCCATCTTCTGTAATCAGGAAAATGGTTTGTTCCTCCCTATTTCCTAACACCTAATCTTTTGAATTATTACTTTACAATGTCGGTTCTGTGGTCTGTGAATGTGTTTTGATTTTTTTACCATCTAGTTTTGTCTCAGATTAATGACAGTGTGCACTTTCTTTGAGTTTAAACATTGGTACAATGTTGTTGTATGTTGGAAAAGTTTTTTTGTTGAATATGATATTGATTATGATTCATTTTTTCTGGTTGTATATGTTTTTTTCTGTAGCTTTCTTTGACATATGTGACATTGTTCATCTGTCTTCCACAAATCGGTTCACGTGATTATAGTGTGACGTCGCATATTCTAATTTCTAGTAGCTTATCTTTAAGGTTTTGACGTCGCACTATTATCGGGTGTTCTTCGGCTTTAAGGATTTGTAACCGACGTCGCTAACGGGAATCTAATAGTACAATTGTTATGCATATGTGAATTCGGTCTTGTTTTAGTCTTGTTATCGGTTTAACTACTTTATATTGACGCATGTACATGTGGGCCATCCCACTGGTTTGGGGCGACATGCACCCGCAACGGCATTGCCGACGTCGTACATTGTAATCCATAAGGCACTTAACATTTTCCCTTTTGATGCAGTACTGATAGCTGGCGAAAGATCTTATAATCCACCATTTTTCAGGTCTTTCACCAACGTACACATATATTTACTACCTAACACATCTTCATACTCTATAAATTTGACAACTAATTAATTTTTGGTGTTTGTACAAACATTTCACCACACAACGTCGTACCCCGGAGCTTGTTTTGTTCGATGTCAAGTATCATATGATGGCTCTTGATAGCCCACATTTCCATTACTTTCTCAATCATCAGAACTTTGGGAAAAACCCTACATTGGTAATGCTTTTAAAACAATTTTTATTTTTTGATGCACACACACACACATATGCATATTTATAATTTTAAACAATTTTTGACTCAGTACATCCCATGTGAGATTGTACCACTTTTCCCGACTGAGAAGACTCCCGTAGTGCTGAGGTTATAAGGGACAGAGTGGCATATGACTTACTCAGGGCAAGGTAGGATCAAGACCCTTTCCCGAAAGGTTTTCGCCGAAATTCTTAGGGGAAACAACCTACTCATCAGGGACACTTTGTTCTTCGAGGTGCTACATGTTGGAGGCCCAATCGTCTTCAAGGTCATCGTTGTTCATGGTGATTGAGTTTATTATTTTTTCACTATTGTTGGAACTTAGACAACTATAATTTGAATTTGTGTAAAACTTGTATGGATATTTTCATAACACTGTTTTTCAATTTTCTATCTTATTTGAACATTATATAATTGACTGTGTATATGTGCAATTTGATTTGTGCATAATTTTATAAAACCATTTTATAATTCTACGATTAAAAACCACTGAACAAGGGGTGTATTGGACGTTTATGATAGTTAATTCTGATTTCTATGGTGTTTGTAGCATGACGATTTCTAGCTACTGTAATACCTAATTGTCCTTTTACATACCCCTAAATTTATCATGATGAAGGGATATTGGGAGGAGAGGGACGCCAAAACGAGGAAAAGCGCACCACCACCATTCTGTTTTCATTTTTCCTAATAGTGTCAAATTCTTCAATTCGTATCTTTTACATACCTGTGATTTCGATAGTCTATCGAAACCCATGTTGGTGCAAATGATAATTTATGCAAAATTGGAACACCTATTTGAACGACATGTGCGACGTCGCACATTGTTCGGTAACATTATTTACTTTGGTTTTTTATACCTTTTACTTCGGTTCCTATAACAACCGAGGTAAAAAATTAATTATTTACCTCGATATTTTAAAAACAAAGCTTAAAAAACCTTTTACTCTGAAAAAAATAATCGAGGAAAAAGAAATTTTTACCTCGGTTATGTGGTGTTAACAAAAAATGAGGTAAAAGAGGCAAAATAATAGGTCTTTTTTTGTAATGTATCAATCCATTCGAGTTTAATAGCATCAAATCGTATCAATTGATATCAGAGCACTTTCCATGGACACCGTCAGAATACTAGTGTCGAATTTCGGCAATGAAGTTAAGGACATTCTTGGCGGGAATGAATCAAGTATTGAAGAATTCCATGGTACTATGAACCAACTTTGCACAAACATCAACCAACTTCACACAAACATCGACCAAATTTAAACCACTATGCAAGCCATGGTAACACAACTCAATTTCTTACCCCTTAACATCTCCTTTCCTCTTCTCCTCTGACAAAGGTATGAATTTCTACTCTTGTAGTGCCTAAATTTTTGTAACTGTTACTTCACCTTTTTTAATCTATGCTTTTTTATGGGTTGTATTTTTGGTTTTCTAGTTCCTACCCAGATTTTTTAGGGAGTCAAGTTTTCTTACATGAAAAACTAAGTTTTCTTACAGATTTGTTAGGGTTTGTTTTAGGACGTTTTTGTGTAATTTGGTCTTATTAATGTATTATTTTTTTCTGGGATTCTGTGTTCTTTCCCATTGCTGTCTTTGATGCATGCGAAGTCAATCTCTAGTCGCACGTCATTCGGTTGATGCGAATGGTGTGCGACGTCGCACATTCTTATTTCAAATTATGCAGACACGACGCAATTGACTCGATTTATCCATCAGTAAAATTGATGTCTTAATGACGTCACTTGTAGGCATTTAAGTTAACTTTGAATATCTTTCTGCGTTGGTCATGATATTGGTCAGACGACTCACCAGCGCCGTCGCTGGTATATGTCGAATGAGCCACTGGTTTAGACCAACATGTTCTTGTGACACATGACCGACGTCTCACGTTGTTTTTATCAAGCTAGTTTTCCCCTAACACTTTCTATTTGTATGTCGGACTAATGACTGGTGAAGGATCATCAAGTCGCCATTTTTCCCGGCATTTTACCATTTTACATATATATTTACTAATACATACGTACATTTTAGGAAGTAGTTAATTAATGTGGGGATTGTATTTGTATTTATGATTTGGTGTTTGTTTTGGGAGATTCTATATATCTACCTATTTCTATGTGTTTATGATTATTATCTTGGTTTGTTCTTCATGTTCTTATTAGTTGCATGATTGTCCGGCCCATGCCATTCAACCGATCAAGAAGTGCTTCTACCTGACAGCCCAAGCCAAATGACACGGGCGGACAATTCAGAAGTTCAAAAATGGAGGACCAGCCGACGACCTGTGCTAGACATAGCCAGCACGACCGTGCCGGGCCACCTGACCCATGTGAGCACGAGGCAACACATTCATGCCTGGTCACATGGCCCATTCCAGAATGAGCCAGCACGGTCGTGCAAACTCCCAGCTGGGACGACCGTGCCCGCCTGCACAGCTCATGCCGTTTGCAACTGCTAGGATTTTTTTGCCTATTTTGGGCCTTTGTCAAGGCTCAATTCCCTACTTCAATATATAGGAGCCTTTATTCTTATAGGGTTCACCAAGGAGGCATAATGTAGCTTTTATTTTCTAAGTCGGTAGGAAGGAAGATGAGATTTCTTGCTCTCTCTCTAGAGTTCTTCTTATATTTTTTTTCTTTCTCTTGTTTTTCTAGACCCATGGAATTTAACTCAAAATTTTCCATGGATATATTCTTAGGGAGTAGTTAATTAACCTGGGGTTTGTATTTGTATTCATGATTTGGTGTTTATTTTGGGAGATTCTATATATCTACGTATTTCTATGTGTTTATGATTATTATGTTGGCTTGTTCTTCACGTTCTTATTAATTTCATGAATGCCACACTAAGATTGGCACACACTGTAGTCTACTTTCACGTTGGCGCACTTATTGATATTCCTGGGGAAGGAAACCGAGATGTGTTTGGCGTAACGATAGTCTGAGACCGTATGTGTGTGTCAATATTGGTCTCTAAGTCAATGTTACGATCGAACGTACACTAGTCTTAGCCAGAAAATTGGCCCTATGGGGTTACAAATAGAGATAGTGTTAGTAGCAAACTAGGGTTAGCGTGAGTCGCAACCCAAGAGCCATCGATAAGGTGCTTCATCCACATAGCCTATGTAGGCCTTGAAAGAAGCATTCGTGGTGGAGTTCCCGGGACGTAATCATATGGGAGAGATTCAGATCTGCACAATATGCAGGGCCGTTGTTGCACTCCCCTAATTACGGAGGTGGTGCCGATGGAAGATTACACGTGCACCCTACGTGACAGGTATTGGGAAATGTTGACCATCAACCCCACTACAGGTCTTAAACACTAAAATACCCTTGTATATATATATATATATATCTTTCATGTGATAGAATCGAGGATCGAAACATAACACCGATCATGTTACTCAAATATTCCCGAAGTCCTAGTTAATATAGTTTATTCTCTTGTGATCTTGCATGCTTATAGTTATTAGATAACCACCCACCCCCCAAAAACATATTTTACCAATACTAGTTTCCTAGCACGTAGTCGGATTGACGACTCGATTGCGACAGTGTGTAGTTAACTTGTAGATTCCTAGCATCTCTGTGGACGATCTTAGTCTTGCCACTATCTACCCCCATAGGTAGCATAGTAGTAGGAATGGGAGTAACAATATAAATTCTTATCTTTGATCCTTGAAACGAGCTCCTCTCGGTTTAGTGAGTGCATCTCCCGTGAAAAAGGTTTTGTGCTTATTATCAACACCGAGAGGGGGTGGGTCAATCCCTCTACAACAATAGGGGATGAACCATGTCCAATCGAGACCTCAACTGAACCTGCCCCAATGCTTTGCGATGGAGGGATATTAGCCACCGAGCATGCCAATTGATGCGTCTGGAACTCGATCGGACTGCACCATCAATTTCATGGCCATGATCTGCAAAAAACAGCCCCCGGAAAATTTCATGGGGAAAACTCTCTGATGATGGAGTCATCAACCATTCTCTATAGTAAAGAATAGTGAATGAATAGAACAATGATCATACCTTGGTATTTATTTTATCTTAACCCTAATAGTAATTGTGTATGACTTAAACTCTAAATTCTTGCCTAATAATTATTAGGCTGACTAAAATATTATTTAACCCTGTTGGGCTGAATAAGCCCATTCATAACAATATGCTTTGTATTCAGGATTCACCCCACGAATTGTTGTGATTCTTTAGGTTAGCATTGTTATATGCATAGTAAGTAGAGCTGTCAATCTCTGACCCAAATCCGAAACCCGACACGTACCGAAATGACCGA